>QOKR01000487.1:0-36512 GCA_016880985.1 Phytophthora idaei | reverse complement strand
ACGGCTAGAGTAGTCACCAGGGGCACGGCTAGAGTAGTACGCGATAAAGCGCTCCACCCATGTTTCTTGTGTGTGAGGGTTGGGTTTGTCAAGCACAAATTCTTCCCAACCGCGGCAATACGCTAACAACCCTGAAAATCTGCACACACCTTTTCCACGTAAGCAGACATGATAGGACCTCAGCACTTTATCTTCGTATGGTGTCATCTTCCGTGACGGCCCAACACCTTTGCGGCGGATGCGATCCGAGCCAGTAATAGAGTCCAACTTTGACCAATATCGATTCTTCCAGTCTCGCAGAGTTGACAGCCAAACTTTTAGCTGCCGCGCAGCTTCCTCGAGGCTCCACTCAGGATGCTCCCTCCACTTTTTCAGGAGCTCGATTCTCTTCCCCATTTTTGTGATTCCCCCCTCTTTCGCCAAATCCAAATGGGGCTAGCTCTCTTCCACTCATATCGAGTATCAGATTTTTCAGAATCAGACTTGTCTGAGACCACGACCTAACGTGAGTCCACGAGTTAAAGTGAGTATGGTACCACGAGCTAAGGCGAGACCACGAGTTAAAGTGAGACTACAAGCTAAAGTGAGTGCAGGACCACGACACTAGCTAAAGCGAGTCTTCGTTGTGATTGCGCTAACCGTATAGCAGATGATGCGAGCGGTGGGCGACCGATCTCACTTCGAATGGAAACTTGCTCTCCTAGTACCGAACAGTGACCGGACTCAGGCTGTGTCTCTGGAGACAGAATTGATGCAATACGCATCCTCTCCAATTCCAAAGTGTCTCTGGGCCGCGAATTTAGCTGGTTTCCAGGTAGCAAACCGCCGTCGCTAGACTCTATTGCGTCCGGGATGCTACCTGTTGTGGCATCTCCCTCATCGTAGGACTCCAATGTGCTACTTGGACACGCACACGTGCCAGATTCTAGAGCTCCACTTATAGATATGGCGTTGTAATAGTCGTCACTTTGAAAGCCCCCCCCCCGCGCCAGACCTAGGGCGTGCGGTCGTATTCTCTTCCAAGTCCATGCTATTCACCGAAAAGTCCTGTAGAAATACATTAATCGATGAGTGCAAGACTTCCAAACTGAGAAATGGTTCTTGACCAGACTCTGCCGCGAATGGACTGCTCAATTGCGAGTGCAAATCGGCCTCAGTGTCACCGCGGACTGTCGAACGCATCGCTGATGTTGGTCTAGAGGCGCGGTTGCGCCGAATTCGTTGATCCTTGAATTTCATGTGCAATCCGGTAACGCCAGGAACACTCAAGACAAACGCCATGCGTCCACATATCACATGAGCACATGATAGAAACTTGTTATAGTACGCACATGCACACTCAAGAGTGTCATTGCGAACTAGCCACCCACCTTGTGGGATGCTAACGTGATGCGCTTGTCGAATTGACCATTTGACCGCTGAACGATAGAAAGCCGATGCTGACACTTTTTCGTCGTCCGTCAAGCATTCTGCTGAGCCGACTACATCTCTTTCTTGCCCTGCATCAGTAACCCGAGAATCGCCAATACCGGAAACATGCTGGATGTCTTGATCATCGCGTTCCCGGTCACAAAGATAACGAACTCGAACAACTGATTCATCACTTGTACAAAATACTGCAACACGCTGCGTAGTTTTAATGCCGTAATCCCCAAAATCAACGACTGCTCGTCCACTCCATTTCCTACGAATGGAAACCCATCTTCGTCTTCTAGATTTCCAAAAACGAAAGCAGATTCGGGGTCAATGTCCGCCACAAATGCTTTCGATTGCACTAGCTCCTTCACTCGTTGAATCGAATTTTTTTACCCTTGAAGCCAGCGAATATACCTAACACTGCGCTGGACCTGAGCGTAAGAAGGGTAGCCCAGCACTGGTTTCGGAACGTCAGGGGCTCGGAGGAGATTGCTCCAGATTAGGCGAGGCGACACTGCATTTTCATCCATCCGATGAATGTAGGCTTTCATTTCAGGTGTGACCTTAAGACGCGGTGGAACAGCGCACTCAATATCACCGCGATGATGCGCCTCCCCGTTGCTGACGACGACCCATAGGGATCCAGAAGGACAGTCGCGAATTTTCCAGCGGACAGGGCACTTTATAGCTTGTACAGCGCCTTCACAGGTTATACTCTTGCAGTGGAAGTGTCGCTCGATCGTTTCATGCCCCCCCCGGACAAATTGAGCAGGCAATCGGCCGTTAACCGCGCACGACCGAGCAACAGAAAGCATGCCCGCGGTATTTAACAAATTCATCATCAGTGCGGAACTCTCTCAACTTTGACCAGGTTTGGGACGGAGGCATCGTAGTGGTGAGGTGAGGATCGCTGGCGGGACTGCCGACTCGGGAATTGTGGCGTCTAAAAACGAATGGCTATAGGCGGCAAAGCAGAGGATGTGACGCGCATGCGTCATTGTAGTCCATTTCATGCACGTGTGTCAACTGACGGCCAGTAATGTGTATACCGATGGATCATCTGGCCCCTTTGTGTCCACTGTTGTCGATTCGTGTCTGCTGATGACCCGTAGGTGTCTATTGGTGTCCTAAAAAATGTCTAATGGCGGCCTAGACTCTTTTCCCAGAAAGAATTCGTTTTGGATGCAGCGATCGGTTTCTGCATCTGGTACCTTCAACGAAATTTTCGCTGTTTTGTATTGACAGCACAATCTGAAGCGTCGTCGACCACCATCGCAAGCAATTTTCCTCGCAGGGCAGCTTCTCGCCTTGACTAAAAGTAAAGTCGCATGGTGAGAAGGAATACAATAATGAGGCAGCTGAGAACAACGCACGGAAATGAAAATTCGAGGCTGTAGGTACAGGCCAAGCCTTCCACGAGAGCACACTTCATGAGGTTTTTCCAAAAAGCGAATAACATCGAGAGCAAACCCACTATCGGTGACGATCATCGCTATTTCATGAAATTTGTCCTGGAATCCAGGACAAAAATAGAAAACGATATGTTAATATATTTTATAGTTGCAGTTTTCGTGACAGACACACGACATATAAAACCAATAAAGGGCTGTATGGCCATGGTAGAGCGATCTCATAAAAATGTAATATTGAAATAAAGCTGATGTTCTAACTTTTCATCCTATATTTTGTGCTGGAATCTGAAGGTGTTGGAATTGAACTCCACCGCTCGCGAGTGGAGTTCAATTCGAACTTGTACTGAGCCTGCTCCACGATGGGACGGATCAAACCGAGGCGGTCGGCAGTTTTACACGCCTGGATAAAGTCGGCTCGCTGGTGCTCCAGTAGAAGGCTCATCCTTGCTCGATAACGTAGTTCATGGCATGCACAGTCTCTAATCGGGGTGTGTGGGTCCGGGCGGTGGCAGAAGAGAACGTCAACGTAGTCCAGCTCCATGCGGCGAAGTGAAGCCTTCATGCCTTCGATTATGTGCTTACGACTGAGCCCTTGGTCGTTCGGTCCCGCCGTCTCGATGCCCTTGTAACCGAGGAATATCTTGGTTGTTAGTACCAGATCCTCACGGCTCCGGCAATGCCTTTATTGACAGCACCTCCTTGCAGCTTCTCAGCGTGGCCCTTGGCATTACATCTCGGACGTGTCGAAGAAGTTAATGTCATGCTTGAACGCCGTCTTCATCATTTCATACCACGCGTCCACAGTAGTTTCCTCCTTGTACTGCAAGTCCTAGCTTGGAGACTAGCAGCCCGAAGTTTCCCAGGAAGAAGCGGTACGTCATCTTGGTGGGAGAATCCGATGGCGACGACATGGCGGACGGAAAACAAACTGCGTGCAGCACGAAGTAAATTCAAAAGTGACTGCCCTCATCAAGAGATCATGTGACCCGTAAACTGGAACTGATCACACTGCTGCACAATATCAAGACCGATGATAAGGCCACACGTGGGGACCGTCCACCATCTTCTGCTTCAGCTTCCCAGCCTCTTATTATCCGATACAGCAACTGCCATATAGGAAATGTGTAAGTTAGCGCGCGCTATATTCTAACGCACTGTCTCTGCTTGCTCTCAGTCATATCGACATCATCTTCCGCACCTGCATCCTTCTTTGCGGCGTCTTCGCCCTGAGTGCTTTCACCTGAAACCACAACTGTGCTACTCGCGCTCCGAGTCATAACTGAACGAGACTTGCGAAGGTTCTTCTTCATCCGGTCAAACATCCGCTGATCCGCACGCGATACAGATGGAAAGACGCGATCGAAGGCGCTGATGAAATGGTGGTGCTCGATCCCCAGTCTTGTAACACCAGCATCGAATTTCGAGAAATCAGTCTCCCGCAACGCTGTGATGCCAGCTTCACGCACCAGCGCGCTCAGATCGGCACCACTGAAGCCCTCGCAGCGAGGGTCGGCAGCGATGGCCTCGAGCTGAACGGATGACGCCATCGCGCACTTGGCTGAGATCGTTTTTAGAATCTGGTGGCGTTCAGATGCCTGTGGCAGCGGCACATAAAGCAGTTTGTCCAGACGACCAGGACGCAGCATCGCGGGGTCGATGATGTCTGGGCGATTCGTTGCAGCAATCACGAACACGTTACGACGACCATCCAAGCCATCCATCTCCGTCAGAAGCTGGTTCACCACACGCTCGCTAACACCGTTGCCACCAGCATCACCACCGGATCGTCGAGGCGCCAGAGCATCCAGCTCGTCAAAGAACACGACACACGGAGAGGACGCACGAGCTCTCTGGAAGACTTGGCGCACAGATCGCTCGGATTCACCCACGTACTTATCGAGAAGCTCTGGGCCCTTGATACTGATGAAGTTGGCGCCACTTTCGTGGGCGATGGCCTTGGCCAGAAGCGTCTTACCACAACCAGGTGGTCCGTACAGCAACACTCCAGCAGGCATGGACAAACCAAGAGCCGCAAAGCGCTCCGGATGCGCAATAGGCTGTAATACTGCAAGCGACAGCTCGTCACGCACCTCGTTAAGTGCGCCAATGTCATCCCACGTAACGTCAGGGATCGTAGCGAAGCCCTCGCGCTTCGAACTAGGCTGCACCTTCGGAATCGCAGCCTCAAAGTCGGCCATGGTAATACTGAGCGGGGCCAGCTGTGCCTCAGTGAATGGCTTCACCTGAGCACGTAAGTCATCAGCTGCCGACGGGGCCTCCTCAGTCTCGTCCGTCGTCTTCTCCTCTGCCTTCTCCTGTGTCGTATCCCCCTCCATTGCATCGTCACTTGCATCCGACGTCTCTGTCTCAGCAGACACGCTAGTCGCGTCCACCTCCGCCGTCAGCTGTTTCACTGCGCTAATCTTCGTGAAAATGCGATTCACCGCTCCAACTGCCGCCTCCTTCGTCAACGAGACCAGATCCGCTCCAACGTATCCAGGAGTACGACGAGCCAGCGCTGCAAAGTCAAAATCTCCCTCCAGCGTCATCTTTCTGGCTAGCACCCGCAGAATCTTCTCTCTCGCCTCCTCATCTGGAATCCCTAGACAAATTTCCCTGTCAAAGCGTCCAGCACGACGCAGCGCCGAGTCCAATGCGTCCGGTCGGTTGGTAGCGCCAATCAGAATCACCGGTTTGCCTCCAGTATTCTCCAGACTCAACGAGTCGGTGCTCGTGAGCAACTGGGCCACAATTCTCTTCTCCATCCCACGTGCAGACGTCTCTCTCTTGGGCGTAATAGCGTCAATCTCGTCAATAAAGATAATGGACGGGGCTCTGGAGATTGCCTCGTCAAATAGCTCCCTCAGCTTCTGCTCCGACTCTCCAGACATACCCGACACAACTTCGGGCGCCGAGATCTTTAAGAACGTCGCGCCACATTCCCCTGCAATAGCATGAGCCAGCATCGACTTGCCCGTGCCTGGGGGGCCATGAAGTAGTACGCCTCGCGGGGGCTCCACACCCAGGTGTGCGTACACTTCTGGGTGGGTCAGTGGGTACTCAATGAGCTCTCTCACCTCCTGTAGAATGCTCTGGATGCCTCCGACGTCGCTGTATCTCGCACTGGGCCTCTCCACCACGAACCCTCTACTCTCGTTCCCTTCCGTTTTGTCGTCCTCCTTTTCTACGCGTTTCCGCAGTACTTTAACCTTCTTAACTGCAGGTTTATCAGCGTTTTGGCCCGCGTACTTCTGCTGCATGGCGCGGTTCAGCGAGTTCCCAGTGCCCGACGCGGACTGCTGCTGCTCCAATGCGCGGATCTGCACCTCCTCGTCGCTGCCGCTCTCGGAGCGCGAGCGCTTGGGCGTATTGCCGCCGCTGGGCTGCGCCTTCTTCATTACTTTGGCCACAACCTTGCGCAGAGCGCCCTGAGGCTTGCGCTGGTACTCGGTGTACGTCTCGAGTAGGTGCGAGGTGACGGTCGCCTCGCTGGGGCGCGCACAGCGCTCCTCGCACTCGCGGAGGTAGCGCCGCACGTGGAAACTCACCTTGGCCTCCATGTGTGACGATTGCTGAGTGTATGTCGCGGTGACTGGCGGAGAGGAAGGCGGGCGGTGATTGGCGGAATAGTGTGGTGCACACAATATGTTGACTACAGCACCAAGATACGATTGGTTTTTAGCTTGGACGATCTACCTTATCGCGTGTTCAACTTATCACTCGAGATATCCAGCGAAACCAAGGACGACGAATCCATTAGACAGCTTCTTTGGGTTCAATGGGTGAAGCGAGCAAAGAACTCGCTTGGAGCAGCAATTCTTCTAGCCCAACGCAAGGATGGCTATCTGTTCCCGAACGGCAACAAATCTGACCCTCCTCAACACGGTAGCTGAACGCATTCACGTAGCACCACTACGAACACAATCCGAAAGACGACCGCTCTGATCGATCGTCTCTCATAAATGCTTATCAGACTTCTACGGGAAAATATTAACACATTAAATTGAAGGCCGTTTATCATCATATATTAATTCACACACACAAGCTTCAGTACAGTGTATGGGCGATTTCATATTTGCGAAGGCACGGGAGATGTTAGAATACGTTCGAGGGAGTGATTGAGGTCACGGTAAATGACATTTACTAAATCGATTATGTGGAACGAACGAGAAAACAGAAATTTGGTACAAAACCGTGAAAGCAAAAATTGGACAATCGAATCCTCACCTCCGTCATGATCTTCTAGAGCAATATACTAAAACTCTGTTTGGTGCGCGAGTGTGTACTGTTTGAGCCAGCCAAAAGCCGTTTATTGAGCGATTTACTTCGAGGGAGGTACCATCGAAATCAAATCCGGCCAAAAACTACAAGAAGCGACTACGCGCGAACTCGAACGGATGTATCTCCGGCACGGTCGGCACAAAGTTGTCGATCGCGTCAATCTTGGCCTTCAGTTCCGGAGTGATCTTGTCTACAAACCCAGTGCCGTCAAGTTCTCCTTCAACTGCGATGGACTACTAGCCCCCACCAACACCGTCGACACGTTTTCGTTCGAAACAGCCCAGTTGCGAAAGTGAACAGCCCAGCTTTTCCGCGGAAAGCTTCAGCTTGTCCGCCATCTTCACGCGCTCCTCAAAATCGGTGCGGAACGGACCCGATGAGAACTGGGGCGTCGTGAAGCGAGAGCCATCCGGCGTTCCAGCGCTGTACTTCCCTGAAAGAGTACCGAACGCCAGCGGAGACCAAGCTTGTACTTTTTGTACAGGTCGATGAACGCGTACTCTACATTTGAGCGCTCGAAGATGTTGTACCGCGACTGCTCCACCATGGGACGGATCTGGTTGAGGCGGTCAGCGATCTCACAGGCCTCGTGGATCTGCGAGGGGGGCAACTCGCTGGTACCCCAGTAGAAGGCCCAGCCCTTGTTGATGACATAGTTCATGGCACGCAGTCTCCTCGATTTGAGTGAATGGGTCAGGTCGGTGGCAGAATATGACTCCAGCTCCAGAAACCTGAGAGACGCCTGCACGCCTTCCAAGATGTGCTTTCGAGTATTTCCTTGGTCATTGGGTCCTGCTGTCGCCATGTCCTTGTATCCGAAGAAAAGCTTGGTGGAGATAACCAGATCCTCACGGCTGAAAACATACCCTTTTTGATGGCACCACCCAGCAGCTTCTCCGACTGCCCCATGCCATACACTTCGGCCGTGTCGATGACATTCACGCCGTGTTAGATCGCAGTCTTGACCTTTTCGTACCGCATCCAGGATCCGAGTGCAAGCTTCGATACCAACAAGCCCGAACTACCCAAGAATCGGTGGGTCGTCTTGGTCGGAGCGGCGGACATGGTAGAACTCTGTACTGAACACGCGTATGCTAGATCGCTGTAAAAAAGCAGAATGAGACTGATATATTTTGGTAATTGACCTCCCCCCCCCCCGTAGACAAAGCTGTTCCCGAGCCAGAGTAAAAAAATGAAATTGGCGCATAATCGATATTGATGATGCACCAGATGGTTGAGACGTAAATACAATGCAGTGCAGCATGCAAACACGATACTATTATAACGGGACATGCGTGGCTACAGTACTACGTGTAATAACGAATAATAGGTATTAGTGCATGGTCCACTATAGTTATAAAGGACCCTAAGGAGGGAGGGTGGGTGCTTTATTTGATAGCGCTCTATTTCCTTAAGCGAAAACTGAGAGTCGCAGACGACCACTGAAATCAAGGCAATTCAGACAAGTCAAGTCACCATCAATACCAGCAAGATTGATTGTAATGTTAGACTAGGCTAGGCGTAACCCAGAGCTACGGGGCTTAATCCTCGATCCACACCTCATCAAAAGCGTCCAGCAGCTCGTCGACCTCGTCCTCGTTGGCGCCGCTGCTATCAGCAGCTTGATCGTCCAGAGATGTCGCAGACCACGCCTGACGAAACTGGGCACCATAGACGTCGTGTCTGGTGATGAACCAGTCATCAGGATCATCGTGAAACCCGCACTTACCGATGCTCTTCTTCACCACACTGTCTGGAACCTGGCGCCACGCTGTCGTTACCCACGACACCACCGTTTCGATGGAAGGTGGTTTGGGATTTCCGCCGCGAGTGTATGCGACTTGGTCCGATCTTTTCCACTCATCGATCAGGACTGCCATGCGGTCTTTGAACGACTTAAAGATGCCAACGTCACCCGCTTGTAAGTAGGGAGTTAGGCCTCCGGGGATGACAGTCATTATGATCGACTTGTCCTCACAGCGCTGCTTTACAATCTTACCTATGTGGGCTCGCATAGAATCCCACACCACCCACTGTCCTTCCGACTGTGTGACAATGGGAAAATGCCAATCAAGCCACTGTAGCAGCAGTTCCTGGTCAACCCAAGCACGCGGCTGAAAGGAAACGTAGCAGCCTCCGAGGCGCTCAATGGGCCCACGCGTTTTCCTCTTCCAGATTAGACAAGGAGGGAGCTTCTTCCCGGAAGCCGTCACTGCCAACGCCGCAGTGATACGCATTGACGCGAAACCCGTCGATTTTAGGACGATGCGGCGCGCCCCAATCTCATCGACCGTTTGATTCCGAGGGTCTTCGAAGTAAATCGCGGTTTCATCCATGAGTACAGTCTTATTCAGATTCATGGTAGGCTTATGCTCTTGTAGGAAGCGCATGAAAGATACTGCACGATCAACCAACACTTCGTCCGTAAGCGTAGTCAGATTCGTACGACGACAAAGACTGAGGTTGTTTCTCTGCATGAAAGCAGTCACCCACGGGTCGGAAGCAGCGAAGCGGATAGGATGTTCTTCGTGCTCTTCTTCAGTACGGCTTTCATGAAACATCAGTCGAGCCTGGGCAGCAATCCAGTCTCTGGTAACCTTCTCCTTCTTGAGCCGGCGGTCGTAGATCAAGTCCACGAGAGTATCTTCCGCCTCGCCAAGAACTGGGCACCGCCCAGCTCCTTGAAGACGTCGGCGACTGCCGGTGGCTGCCAGGATCTCATCTCGCTGGCGCCACCATCTTCGAAAACAAGCAGCCTTGACGCGCCACCCGCGCTGACGGAAATGCGCCTCGGCACGACTAGGCACACCACCACCCTCTGTGGCAATCCAGTCGATGGCCTGCCTCTTAAGGCTGAGCTCCACGCTCTTTCGTCTTGCTGGCATCTTGACGAATGAAGCCAACGAAGCACCGCAGACACGAGCCCGAACGTAGTCAACGAGATAAATGGTAGAGCATAGTCATCCCCGTGGCAGGTGAGATTCGTAGCACAATGCAGCACCATCGCCAGCACCTCTCCAGAATCAGCTAGCTTTGGTCGGACGGTGCTGTATTTTAGCGCGCTCTATTTGATGGTCCTCTATTTTTATAGAAGACCCGAAACAGGGTCCTTCTATTCGTAGGGAGCACTAATACTTTACCGAGTACTATTCGGTATTATACGTTAATTACTTTTGAGTTCCTGGCTCGATTAGAAACCATATAGTTCGTTAATCATGGTACTTCGGTGGTCCCGAAGTGGAAATGGTCTATTTTGGGTGCTCGAAATCAATTCCGGTGCCACCAACCGCTCCTCCATCAAAGCAAACCTCGGAACCACCAACACGTTTTTTAAGCTGATGGGAAAGTCTTTCAACTCCTCCAACGTCGTGTCTGTTGGATCCGATACTTCAAAGCTGCACAATGCATCAAGCAGGAAGATCCAACGAATGAATACCCAGTCGGTCATTGTGTCGGCAATGAAAACGAATCAAATTCTTCCTGCTGCATCTCTGGCCAGACAAGTGGAGAAAACAAGCGAGAAAAATCACTATCTGACGCTCACGTTTCGTGGAGCTTTTGACGCCGTAGGAGTCCCGATGCTTGTTACGCTTGTGGTGTGCATCTCATGGACAAACTGTTTGATATGCGTGACATTACTTCCTAACCAAGTTGCAAATTGGTTAATGGGTGCTGAAGGCTACGACCACGGTCAGTTTTGGCAAATTGTCGATACGGATCCTGTAATGATCAAGATAGGAGCAGCAGGCCTTGCGTTTGTAAATGCGTGTTATCTGTACGTCATCGTAAAAATGCTGCGTTGGCGTAGGACCGTTCTTCACCTTCAGCAAGCTACCCTGAGGCCTGAAGAGCAGCGACGCGTGGACTCTGCAACAGACTCGTGGATGTGTACTGCAAGCGCTCGCTTCAAGACCCAATACGTGGAGTTGACATCTTTCCGCGGGAGCAAGCGGAAGTTCTGGGTACGATTGAAGTGTTGAGCAGTGGTCGCTTGGATACTGTATTAACTCGTATGATACAGAGCGTATGCTTGAAGATCTTCAATTTAACCATGCAAGTGACAGTGCTGCTCGAGCTCTTGGAAATTGGGAATCCTGTGGCTCTTGTATATGGTTACACTGCTTTTATTTCGGTGGGCTCTTTAGCAGGAGCGATCAAGATACTGATAGGCAAGTTTTCTGCGATGGGGGAGGTCATCGCCGGTTGTGTGTGAGTTGTGTGTTTTTTTGCATGAGAACCGTTAATTGCTTCTGATATGCTAACGTGTTGAATTCCTCCGCAGCTTCGATCTATTCGCTGCAATTGTGTTTCCTGTTCTAGTTCTCGTGTACTGCTACTACAATTTCCAGTTTGACGATGCAGTCTTTGCTACGTATCTGGAAATACTCCCCATTGGCAGCTTTGAGCGCTCCGCAGCAGTTTTTGCTGACCCGTCCGAGATGGCACTTTTTCGCTTGGCATTTGATTCTCTTCGAATCAAATCTTGGCTCGATTTTGTTCTTCGAGTTGGTATCAACCTCTCGTTTTGCTATCGTCTCAAGCGCATTGGAGATGTCCTTGTTGCGGCTCACTTGCGACGGGCACAGTCCGTGCAGGCACATAAAACCAGACGGCCAAGAAGGCAAAGACCAGTACCGCGAGTATTTGCAGTCTTTTTCATCGCATTCAGTGTCGTGGTTTGGATGGTCGCTAATCAAGCTATCACGGACTCACACGCACGCTGCTCTCATTACCCGCAGTGTGTTGTCTTCGCCTACTGCTGGAAACACGGCGGGATGTGCCCGTGTAAAATACTAATCGACGTAGATCGAGCACCAAAAACGTACGAGGAGTGGATTCATCCTGTCGACGTGTACAGCACTGTCCAAGCATTGGCAATTTCTGGAGAATTGAGGTCGCTTCAGTTGATTAATCGCCAGCTGCTCGAATTGCCGGATGAACTTCGAGCCTGTCGCCATCTTTCGTCCATGTGAGTTGGCAGCTGGAAGAATTGACGTTAACAGTCTACTAACTAGGAGCTGATTGTGGTGACAGGGAATTAATTTATACCGGTATCCAGAATATACCGCCATGGGCCAAGGAATTCAAGTACCTTCAAACTCTGAGTGTTTTTCTGGAAACGTGCAAGGTCTAGAGCTATATTCTGACGTGCTTCTAACACACTTACGGATGATCTTGCTAACATGTAAATTCAGCCATCTGGAAGGGAAAGTGGGGAGTCAAAATCTTCTCTCGCTACCCGATGATCTCTTCAGTGATATGCCGTGGCTATCCACTGTTCACATTGGAATTCATCCAGAACTGGCGCGTCTTCCGTCTCTCAGTGGTGTTCCGAATCTCCAGCGTGTGACTCTAGCCTGGTTACTTGAGCTGCGGACGCTCCCGAGCTTTGATCACGTTTCTCGGCTGCAGAGTCTTGTTTTGGCATTAATGCCTCGCCTTGAACAGATACCAGACATGGCGCCTTTACAGGATCTCTCGGATTTCACGCTTTCGCGACCAATTCAACTCTGTTGTAATGGATTTCGTGGAGTGTGCGACTTGACTGACAACTATTGCGCCAAAAATCCAACCTCGAGTATCGCAGCGGCATCTTGCTTTATTGGTGAACCTTTCCTCGGCAATGCTGGTACTCGGGAAGCCTTCAATAGATTCAATGCCAGTATCTGCCAGAAAATGACATCAGACTTGCTGATTGTTCCGGATGCACCTACCAAGCAAACAATCGAAATGTGCAACAGCAAACCATTCGCCCGTTGTGAGCGTCCTGATGGGGGGATTGGCATCTGTTACAACACTCGCATGTAGGTGCTGTCATGCTACGGAGATGACAACTACATTAGGCTACGTCAACATCAGATTCAAAAGGATGTGGGGCAAAAATGTGATCCAGTTCTTGAAGAATGGCTAGGTTGTAGAGACTGACAGGACTGCAAGGAAACTACCATTATATAATGTACAAATACAACATCAAGAAGCCTAGATTTAATTCTATTTGTTCATTTTCAGAACGAAGTACACAATATTGAAGCAGATATCAGCGGAGCTCATGCTCAAGGCGACGAATCCAAACCCCTTACTTGTGAGAAGTATGACTTTTGAGGTTCCCATTAAGAAAAAACTTGCACCTTGCTGAAAAATGGAGAATAAATTAGTAATTTGAGCATGTACGATGTTGTATTTCGTACATGCTCGTAGCAGTATCACGAATGGGACTGCTCCGAGAGTCCAACAAAAGTCCTCAGAGTTAAAGCTAATCTAGTCTATTTAGCCGTATGTAACCTCCAATGGAGTTGTCATTGATGACTTGATGACTTACATGAATTATTGAACTGAAGGACATATCTTATGAAAGAATAAATATGTCCTCTTCGATAACAACTATATCTGAGTTGATGAAGCATAAGTCGCTTTCGTTTGATAAATGATACATGGACGAAATTGCAGTACTGCAGTAGAAAGAGGTAAACGTTTTCATGAACTGCCTCCCGAATTTGATCCGTCCTATCACAAAGCGAGATCAATATCGGGAGGCAGTTTCTTGAAAGGTACATGTACCCAACCAAATATACGATCTAACCATGCACCAACCGTGTCCAATTTCCAGCAAAAAGTCAACGAGTTACTGTATCTTTGGGTTTCTTGGCTTTGAGTCAAGGTCATCCTGGCAGGATTCTCGACCCTGAGTCAGGTACATGTCCTTTCATAAGATAGAAGCATATGTCAGTCAAATCCTCAAGTATGGATAAAGCCAAACCTTGCCTGGGAAATACGAAATATTGCTCATTTTAATATGAATGGTACGGGGAAACTATGAGAGGAGCAATGGCAGCGTACTTCGAAGTGCTAAGGAATCCGAATTCGGTTTTTGACTCCAAAACCTGACCCGAATACACGGACAAAACGAGATAACGTCCAGTGCGAATGTGTGGTCACTTGGTGGATTGGCAGCAGCACATCTCGCTTCATTTCCTACAAGAACACGACCCTGTCGTGACGACAGGGCCGTACAATAATCACAGTAAACAGCCGAGAGTCACGGCCCCTGCCTTGCTAAGTTGGCAAGGCCAACACTCCAAACCCCCACTTCCACAACAGACAGCAGTGAGTCAAGGCGATCAAAAGTAAAGCACCATGAAGAGCTTTCTCTTCCTCTTGATCGCTGCCGCCATGGCCGCCGTCACGACCGCATCGAACGACCTCCTGTATTCGACACGGATGATCGAGAGCGTGATGAGCCGCAAGCAGGGCGTGGTCTCGTCGGGCGCCGTGACCAGCACCCTCGAGTCCGGTGTCCTCGCCCTCGCGATCCAGTCGTGGCTCAGCACCTACGGCAAGGACGGTGACTCGGCGCGCGTCGCCAACTTCACGAAATACGCAGACTCGATCGTGACGTCTACTTCGCCGACCTTCAAAAGCCCCGAAGCCGCGGCTAAAATGCCCCTGGACCGACTCACCATCGGCCAGGCCCTCCTCCATATCAAAGCAACTGAGGGCACCCTCACTTCAGCCGAGTCGGAGACCTTGTCGTTGCTCAACTCCTCCCTGACCCTGCAGACCCGCAACAAGGACAATGGCTTCTGGTACTACGTTTACCCAAACTGGTCGTACCTCGACGGCACTGTGTCGTTCCTGCCTTACATGGCCGCAGCGCCGGGCTGGTCGTATGAGGACATGCTGCTGCAGATCGAGTTGCTGTACCTTAACACCTACGACAAGTCCACCGCCCTGGTTGTTCACGGCTACGACGCCTCCAAGACGGCCGTGTGGGCCAACAAGGTCACCGGCGCCAGCCCCTACGTCTGGGGCAGATCGCTGGGCTGGTACCTAGCTGGTCTTGTCAATGCGTGGGAGAAGCTAGGGGACTGCAGCGGTGGATCCAATGCCGCTTGTGTGCGTCTGACCTCTGCGATCCAGAAGCAGGCCTCCCAGCTGTGCAAGAGTATCGCCACCTACGCCAACAAAGAGACGGGCGTGTGGTGGCAGCTACCTACGCTCGGTGGCAAGCAGGGCAACTTCCTCGAGAGCTCCTCCACGATGCTCTACACCTTTTCCATTCTCAAGGGTCTGCGCCTTGGTCTGCTCAAAGACGAAGCCAGCAAGCTCCGAAACACTGCGATAAAGGCCTACAACTACACCGCCAAGAGTGGAGCTTTCCTCCTCGACTACCACAACGGCACGCTGGGCTGGAACGGAACTGTGGCGGTGTGCAGCCTCAACTCGACGGCGACGTACGAGTACTATGTTGGCAGGCCGATCGTGCACAACCATGCCCTCGGTGAGGGAGCCTTCATCCTGGCGAGCCTGGAGATGGAGCGTTTTACCAATTAGGACAACAGGACGTAGTCTGGATAATATCCCAACCTTGAAGAAATACTGATCCTTCCTGTGAAAACATTTATTGTTTGTCACTTTGCTATTTGCTGGTACAAGACTGCTTGTTGCAAGAACGGAAAACTAAGAGGCATCCAAGCGGTAGGACGTTCATGACACGCTAGTTCCAACTTGAAAGCACAAGAGCATCGACCACAATATACGAGTCGTACAACACGACATGGTGGAGCAAAGCACACTCAAGTATTATATTTCCTTAGATAAGACGAGGTAGTCGGATTACAATTCTGCTGCTGTAGTGTCTGCAGGTAGACGAAGACACGCTGAGAGCTGGCAAATCTCCGGGTAAATTGTTGCCGAGTGTACATTGCTAAATGCAAAGCTGGTCTAAACTAATCTAACTAGCTTGGACTTGTTGGCTCGTTATGAAGCCACTTGATGTTTGGTAGTCATCGGCTTCTGCGTTATGATCCACTGGGTTGTCACCAGCTCTGTCGTTTTGTGGGCATTGGTAAGCCTGCATTTGCGTTATGCTTTGCCATCATCATTGTGATCATCAGGCTGGTCGTTATAGGCATGAGACTAGCCTGCTTGCTGCTGCTGCTACAGCTTGACATGGCTGGCTTAATCCCTGCACATGCATTGTGTGGGCGACCTGCCATGGCGTTGGATCCGAATTAGACGGCGAATTGATTGATGGGAACAGGGGCCAACGACAACAGACAATTCTCCATAAGTAGTTGATCAACGATAAAAACCCACACATCACAATCGCTGGGAGCGATACCACTTGTTCTGATCTTTGCTACGTGTATGTCTTCACGAAAATGCTGCGAAGTAAAGAACGAGTTGATAACATTTCGTCGTTCTATCAGCTCGGAGCGCTAGGAGAAGAAATACTAGACTCCACAAACACTCATGGAAAGATTTTATGTTAGCACCTCAGTAAACGGAAATTTTGGGTAAGTTTGTGCTCATTTCTCCACAACTTAAAGTTGTTCACGTGCAGGTTCTCGTTCTTGTGGATTACCTGGAGAGCGGTGTGCAACTTGTGCTGGGATTCGCGAGTTTGATAGCGATAAACTCGTTTACGTACCAGTAAAAACTCTCCGGAGCAGCTCTGAGCACCAAGCGAGGACATTCGCCAACCCTTCCGAAGTTGCATTTTTCCGTTCGAGATCGCAAAATTCTGAATTTTTAGCTTTCGAACTTTGTCACGCAAGTCGCAATTCATTACCGAAGAATAGGATCACCAAACAGCGTGTGCCAAAGGTTCTAGCCCTGGTTTCCATCGCCTTCAGCTTGACACTTTGGATATTGACGTTTCAATTTATAGCACTCTCGCGCCAAATGCTCGTCACATCCTGAGTGCTGTGTACGTACACGTATCGTCGGAGGCACGGCAATGGAACATGTCCTTGTCAAATTGTTATCGATGTCAACCGCGCGCCTCAAGAGTTACGAGGAATGAGTCCACCCTGTTTCATGTCTACAGTCAAGTCGAGGAGCTCGCAGCTTCCGGCGAGCTCAAGCCAATCCAGGTTATTAATCGACAGCTTTTCGAACTAACAGAAACACTTCGCGAGTGTCAATTCCTTGAGTTCAAGTAAGTTAGCTCCTCGGTTCTTGCTTTTATCAGTCTCTTCCGCGCATTCACTTTGCATGACACGTGTATACAAGTACGCAAAGTCTACCGTTCTGGAACAAGGAGTTCCAGAATCTACGTAAGTTGGTGTCTTCCGTCATCTCCATCAAAAATACAGGTCATGATATCTAACTTTCACGTACTCGTCCGCTGCAGACACGTTGAGGGAAGCAAGGTAGTCAGAATTTGTAAGCGGTTCCGGAAGACCATTTCATCAACGTGCCAAAGCTATCAACGATACAACTCGATGTACACACGAAATTTACAGCGATACCGCCCTTCATAGGAGTTCCAAACCTTCAAGCGTGACTTTCGCGTGGTTGGCTTCGCGCGAGTTACTGTCACTCGATCGATTCCTCGGTTGAAACGTCTTGTCACCGCCATTACGCCTCTGCTCGAGAAGATACCAGATATGACAGCACAACGTAACCTCGCAGAATTCGTCATCACGTAACCCGTCGTACTTGTTGCAGTGGCTTCAATGGGGTTTGTCGTTCGAACGACTGGAGCTGCATGACTGAACCTACTACGGGTATGCCAGCAGCAAATTGTCTCGATGAAGCTCCATTCTTCGGAAGTAGTGGCACCCAGCAGTGTTCAAAGCGCTCTCGACGACAACTTGCCCGCCTCTACCACTGGACTTCAATGCAGTCGCAAGTATTCCCACGAAAGAGACGATAAAAATGTGCGACCACAGACCATTCGGGCAGTGTGAGCTTCCAGGGGGTCTCGGAGGCATGTGCTGTAACTGCATGTTTGCCAGATCAAACATAGATTTAATTAAAAAGGCATCGCTTGCAATCCAGACATTGAAAAGTGGCTTGGATACGGTAAATGCGAGTTAACCTGGTTCAAATACTTACGCAAATGTATCCAATCGCCCATGGGTCATTACAATGGCTGCAATCATTTTACTTGGGGCTCCACATACCAAGGCGAGTGTCAAACTGCATCCGGAGGAACTTGTTGTAGCGCACAAGATGTCGTTTGTCATGAGTCTTGATTGCTTCGTCAATGCCTAAGATAGCCAAGGGCCACACACCCAAAGTTACGACCCAGAAAGTCCAAGGGACTGACTGACTCACGAAATGCCACAGAGTAACTCCATCTGCACCAACGATCCCCGCACGGAGCATACTCAGGAAAAACTGCAAGCACAGCAGCAGACACGCTGTCGCCACCCACATGATGTTTCGGAATGGGGATAGCTTAAACATACTCTCACATCGATACAGATATCCACAAGACGAGGTCACGATGCAGATACCAATCATCAACAGCATACCAGCTTCAGCACGATCCACTGCAGCCGAAACAACAGCAGGCCTCGGTGTCATAGTCATCAATTCATTGTCTAGCACGAAATCCGTCCATCGATATTCAAGAAACTTCTCGCTTCCAAAGCCGTTCGGATCAGCAATGTTCGATGCTTGCAGAGAAAACCCAAGTAAGCACTCGAACACGGCAATAGACAGCAATACCGACGGCACATGGCGTCCGACAAAATAAGCGACCAACCGTGGCAGATCCTCTTCCATATCAAACTCTTCGTTCTTGTGAGGGGTCTTCTTCATGATGCCCTTCTCGCTTGCAGACGCAAGCATGGACAGGCTGAGGGCCGGCACCAAGACCCATAGCAACCAGAAAATGGAGGCGCAGGTTAGCTGCGGCACGTGCGGGAACGGTATTGCGTAAGAGGCGAGAATGATCGTGGCGATAACGAGCTGCGATACGAACATGAACGTGCTCATCTGATGAAAATTGGTGAGCATACGTCGTCCCAGCCGGATGAGTTCAATTAGATGGGCCACGCTAGCAGTTCCACCCGTAGTTGCATTATCCGTAAAGTCAGTGGACCCGAAATGTTGTTTTTCTTGGTTGCTTGCGTCATCTGGAGCACTCTTGAGGCGAAAGGCACACGCCAGCGTGTTGAGAATGTGACTAAATTGAACATCCTCATCAGAGAACACAGGGAGCTCCTTTCCGTGCGGAATCGGCTTGTCGAAGAATGCGTGCACACCACCCTGTAATGCTACCGCCAAATCTGCCTTCCAGAACAGTGGCGCGTTGCTTTCCTTCAGTGATGAGCCAACACCCATGACCACTTCATGGTTTTCTTGAAAAATCGAGATCATCTCGCTGATAGTGTCAGGCGTGCTATCCGTGTAAAGTGACACCAGCAATGGGACGTTATCCACCTCATCCAAGTGCCGTTTGATCGCCTCAACTCCGTGCGGTAGCCGAGCTTTCACGTCCCAATCCGAGTAGTTTGACGTCATGCGATGAGGGTCCGGGCCATCACTATCCAGTGGGCGCAGCGATATAGCACAGTTCCAGTCCGTCTCGATTCCCATTTTCTCGGCGAGTAGTTTACTCCTACGCATATTGCGTGGGGAGAAGTACACGAAGCGAATACCACACGCATTCAAGTCTTCGATAAAGTCAGGGGTGTGCTGCTTCGGTTGGACGCCAGTCGCGACCATGCCCAAGAAGATCTGGTCATCCTGGATACGCCAGAGCATAGAATCCTTCTCAACAGAGCTTGTTTCAGATGGATGCAGCCCCACGGACGACTCAAGGTCGCTCGTTGCGAGATTTCCACGTCGTTTAGAAGGTGGGGTGATTTGTCCGCTTGGATGGGCCCCCGTAGATTTGGTTGTTCGTACTCCTGAGATCGACTCTTGGTCTAGCGACATGTCATCCACGGAGTCTGGGGATGCTAGAGGTGATAACGGACCTGAATAACTCATGCGTCTGTTATGCCGCCCATATCCTTGATCTTCACTCATGCTGCTAGAGAAGGGCATGCTGTTCCGGGCAACAGACTGTGGGGAATTCAATTCACTGGCCGCGCTATCATCAACGAGATACACTGGCGGCAGAGTGCCACCCAATCTGCGGGTTTGCCCAGCGTTCGGCGAGTCAATAAAACTGCCCCCGTTGCTGCTAGAACCATTACGGCTAAAAAGACTGTTGAGCTTGTGAGGGACGGGGACGTACGAGAACGCAATACAGTCCAAATCCTCAACGCGCCACTGGTTATACATGTCGAGAATCGCACGTTGTTTTTCGCTTGTGAGCGGGCAGATAGACTTGCCATCCCAGTACTCGCTGCAGTGAGCTAACACGACTGTTGGGTGACCACGTGACAGCAATTGGTGACGATGCAAGCGCTTGTCAAGCACCACGGTCGAATATAGATGGGACTTGAGATTACCTCGGTATCGTGTATCTTCCTGGCCCTGGTCGTGATGGTCGTTGGTGTGTTCATGATGCGCCAGTCGAGGGCAAATAATATGAATGGACTGCCGCCTCTGGAACACCGCCAGATCATCAGCAACCGAGAAGCCCATTTCACGAGAGAGATTCAGCAAATGTTTCGGGAAGGGAAGCATCCGAATGTGAGCTGATAGTCGCTGCATACAGCTTCGCAGGTACGGATCCTTTGTATCCCCATCATCAACTGGAGAGAGCCCTTCGTTCACAAGATAGCGCATGGTCTCCTCGTAGTGGCGCGCCGGATTTTCGTCATCGTTCACCATAATAGCTAATCCAATGGGTTTTAGCGATGATAAGTGCTGCTTCCACTTCGGATCCTCGAATTGTAGTCCAGTATCGCAATTTCGCTCAGCATGCAGGTCCAGAACTGTGGAATTGTTGGTCTGTTTATCATTTAAAAGGAAAATCTCTTCCACAGACGGGGTTTGCTCGCATAAAATATCGTCGTCAAAGCAGCACAGCATCGTGATGTTACCCAAGCGCTCCAAGAGGCGGAACGAGCGAAACGGCACAGGAAGATGTCGCCGGTCAGATGCATGCGCGAGGTCACAGTGCATTACACGAAATCGGAGCACCACGAGAAAGTACTGAAGCGATCGCATGGTTGCTGACTGCTTCTGAGCCTTCTCCGAGCGCAACTTTTCGCGATCTTCGACGTCATAGATATCTGGTGGCGCAAACGCTGTAGCTTTCAAGATCGACGCCATCGCGCTATCGATACCGGATACACGCTCGTCTTGGCGTCGTGGGTCTTTCTTGGACATCTTTGGCATGCCCGTGTTTGAGTTTAATGCATGCTTCTCTGAAGCTTCTTCCTCATTAGACCCATCAACGCTGGTTCCCGCAACCTGCTGCTGCTCTTGGTTTTTGGCTTCTTTCGGTGCTAAAATATCATCGAATGATCCTAGGATGGATGCAGTAGCTGCGGCCTCAGCGACAAACAAAACCAGTGGCGTGTTCAGCGACGCAAAACACAGCCAAATCCCAATAGGTCCAAGCAAAATGTGGGTAAGCGTGGTGTCCAGGGATCGATGCTGCACCACCACACGCAGTCCAATAGCCACTAGCACAAAAACCGAATACAACGTGCAAATATAAATCGCCAGTTGTCTTGCTTGTACCTGTAGCTTCTGGGTCGGCGTCACAGGCCTGTTAATCCGAAACAATGCGTCTTCAATATCCCTTACCACGGGCGTCTCCAGCATCTCAAAAATTCGCATCTCACCACACAATTCCAATAGCAACGGGGGATCAAACGTGGCCGTGCACCTCGTCGTATCCTTCTCGTGTCTTCTAGTCCAGGACGGCAACTTGCATCCTCTCGGATACATCCGTTGTTCTTCGTTTCCATCCACTTCCACAGGTCGCACTTCCCCCGGTGCAATATCGCCACTCATTAGGCCTACGACATCTCCTTCTACCAGCAAGTTCATAGGCAGCCGTTGCCACTGACTGTCTCGATAGCACGCGACGTAACTGTTCGAGGGCAGCAGCACTGTCGGCTCCGGTCCGCTGCCCAGCCAAATGGGCGGACCCTGGTCCTCCTCTTTCTTCTTATCACTATCTCTCTGCATCTGTTGCACGGCCACTCGGACTCTCTCAGCCATCTCTGCATGGTGTCGACGTTTCTGCGTCATGTTCAGCAACACATTGCCCACTGCGGCAGCCACTAGGAATAGTCCTTCCCCCACTGCAGCCGAGCCTCGGTCCCTATCCATCTCTGCGAAGCATCTAGTTGCATCCGTGAACCGGAAGGCGGCGCAGAGCGCCAACAGTAGCGAGAAAGGGTCCCGGAACTCGGTCGTGACGTTGGTGGAGCTTTCCTTCTCGCGGATCTTGCGTTCGATGGCTTGGAGCAGCCGCTTGCGCGCAGCCAGCGTGGACAGCCCCAACACCGGATAGGACGATGCCAGACTCGACAGGTTGCTAGCACTGCTGCGGAACGTGTTGTAGCTGGCGCTGGTGTCCACGGAGCGGCGCAGAGGGTAGTTTGGTGGCCGCGAGTTGGAGCGCGACAAGACCTCGCGTCGTCGCCACGGCGCGGGTGAAGGCGCGAGAGACGCCATCAGAGAGAGCGGACAAATGCGGATAGGATAAGGTCAGTGGAGATGAAGACAACGAGCGAGAAAGCGGGGATACGGCGCCAGGAAGACCAAGGATCTCGCGGCGAGTGCGCACATGCAAGAGTGAACGCTACTCTTCAAGGATATCGAGAGTTGCATTTCTAGCCAATTGATCAGACGCGGCCAGAGCGATTTTACACAGTTTTTGCTCAAGTATATTTAATTTACCGAATTAGACAATGGTATAGAAGAGGGGTAGGTGACAAAATGCACGATGTGATTGGTAGAAAGAGGATTTTAAGGATGTGATTGGCTAAAAGAGTCTTGCGTGCGAACCACCCGAAGATGGCTGCTACCTCAGTCCGGGATTTGATAGTGAAGGAGCGAAGATGCCGAAGAACAAAGGAAAGGGAGGCAAGAACCGCCGCCGCGGAAAGAACGACAACGAGGAGAACAAGCGCGAGCTCGAGTTCAAGGAAGAGGGCCAGGGTGCGTTGTCTCGCTACTTGAACGGCGCTATATACGTGGAGTTATGGTCATGTATACACTTGGAAGGGTCGATCTAACGTATACACTGTATATTGTAGAATATGCGCAGGTTGTACGAATGCTGGGCAACGGCCGCCTGGAGGCCTACTGCTTCGACGGCGTAACGCGACTGGGCCACATTCGCGGCAAGATGCGCAAGAAAGTGTGGGTGGGCGCTGGTGACATCATCCTCGTGAGTCTGCGCGAGTACCAGGACGGCAAGGTGGACATCATTCATAAATACAACGCTGACGAGGCTCGCAGTCTCAAGGCCTACGGAGAGCTACCGGACAACGCGCGCATTAACGAAACGGCTGTGGACATGGCCATGGAAGGCGACGGCGAGGACGACATTGGCTTCGACTTCGATGACATCTAAGCAGGCAACAGAGATGAGACGACAGAAGTTGGCTGCTACAGCGGTCTCGAGCTGCCTCGCAGTCCAAGAGGAGACGAGGAGGGGGAAGAGGGTTATTGTATCTCTTTCTGCCTTGCTGTCGGTCGCTGCTGCTAGTATAGCTAGGTGGACAGAGAGAGAGAGAGAAGCGCTCGCTCGGATGCGCGGATAGAGTGCGAGAAGATGGGGCGGGGTCGCCTGCAATGCGATGTATTCATTTTGTGGCTTGGATCTGGTTTGCGGTATCTTGGTTCTTGTATTGCTCTTTGCGTATTATTAGAGTCGAGGATGAAGTGGTGTTCTTGTGCAGCTACAGAATGAGACGATGCAGTTGGTAGCTCTATTGTGGGCGAGTACAGCATCAACTGTGTGATGATGGCTCCTATGCAGACGATGAAGGCTGTACCGATGTCTCCGAGGGCGGCACCGCGAGCTACGGTGCCTGTGAAGCCTGAGCACAAGGTGGTGATCGACTACGACCCGCAGGTTCGACAGCAAAAGAAGGGAATTTCTCGACTGGATGAAGAGGATGGAGAAACGGCGACAAGTCCGCGCGTGAGGAGACGCCTGTCGGACGCTCAGGAGAGCGCCACCATCTTCAGCATGGGTGCGTTTGCATTGAGTGAGAAACATGTAGTGGGAATATTGTTGTAACGATGCTCTCGATGCGTGCTTCAGTGTGCGAGCAAGGCGAGGTGATCCAGTGGATGACTGCATGTCACCCAGACTTGACTGCATTCGGAGTTGACTTGGAGCGGCGCGGATACCGGACGCTCAGCAGCATCGCGTTCCTTACCGAAGAAGACGTCGAGAGCGTGACAAATTCGGACTTGCGGCAGTTGCTTCTCACTACGCTCACCAGGCTGCGGCATGAATTATTTCGCATGTGATGAAGGCTCAGCAGCTTTAATAGAAAACATGTTTGCTCAAATGCCCGGTTCATTAAGTTGTAAATGAGGTGTGAGGTGTACTCACTCGGGTGCTGCAGCATCTGGAGCATTGGTGGCAATGTCGATAGCATTTGTGTTCAGGTTTACTACATTTGAAGGAAACTCGGAAGCCTCACCTTCATGCTGTCGATCACCTACGCTCTCAGCATTTTCATCGTAGGACTGTTGCCCTTCTAGCCATTGTACTGGAGCGTCTTGAGAGTAATCGATGTATTCCGCTGCATGTTCAGCTACAACAGACTCGCTTTGATCAACTTCGCTCCAATCAAGCTGAGCGTCACCTGCGGATGAAGTTTCTTCATGTACGTCTTCGTAGCCATGTTGTTCGTACACTTGCTCAGTTTGATCGCCAGCCTCCTGGTCCGATGGAAGGTATTCTACGCTATTCACAACGTATGAGTATGCATTTTCTTGACCTGAAGCATTGTTCTCGTCGTAATAGCCTCCAACTTCGTAACTATCAGTCGTGGGATCAAACTCTTCGCTCAATGGATGATCTTCAGTAGCTATTAGATGCCCCTCTTGGGCTTCGTAGTCAATTGCAGCAGCTGCAAATTCATCAGCACCGTTCATTGATTGTGGCTCCTTCGCTCCTTGATCGAAAAACTGCTCTCGTGCTTCAATCAGGCCTTCTTCAGGTAAATCGGGATGATCGTGAGTCAATCGTTCTACGGGAACTGCAGATTCAATTTCCTCGTGACAGTCTGTCTCGTTAGCCGAAAAAATGCCGTCCGGGGTAACATTGTCGACTTCTCCCACATCAGCGGATGATAACTGAGGCTGGTCTTCTGATAAAGTAGCTGTTTCGCCATCTTCATCTACCGCACAATTTTCTATCGCAGCCTCGGGGTTCATGTTGGATGGTTCCTCATTTGTATCGTAAATTCCAGCATTCTCAAGATCTAAAACGCTCTCAGCTGAGAGGACATCAGCCGACTCGAGGGCGCTTTGACCGTCAGGAACGTAGATGTGTGCACTCTCGACATCTGACGTATTTTCAGAGTAGTGAGGATTCCCTCCCTCGAGGTTAGCTTCTGCTTCGTCAACTGAACTTCCAGTGTTCATAGCTCCTTCATCTTGTACACCCGGATCGGCAAAGTCAATACTGACTTCGGCGTTGTCTTCATGTCTATCGTCTTGTACAATGTGGTGAGACTGCTCTCCATGAGCCGCTTCTGCAGTAGAATCGGAAACAACCGTGACTTCGTCGCTAATATCCAGTGCATCTTCCAAGGTATTCGGTTTTGGTGTATCATGGTCTTGACTTGCTTTCACCCCATTTAGAGCGCAATCACCTGATTCCGTGCTGTCATCATTCTTTACAACCCCAGGAACAGGAATACCATCAGAATCGAGATCTTTAATTGCCTCTTGTTGCTTCACAGGCGAGTCCACGGGTGTGTTTCCATCCTCTGGACTGGCATCGGTGTGAGAAGAAGGGAGATTCGCTTCTGTAACCTTATCGATAACACTTGTCGGCACCTTCGAACCTGCTCCAATTGCATCATCCAGGACAGTGTCCTCAATATCATGGCTGGTTTCCTCCGAACGAAGTGTTGTTGGAATGATTCGATCCGATTTTTGATCCACAGAGATAGTCCTGCCCGCTGTAACGTTTTGCCGCTCGGTGGTAAGCTCATGCTCTTCACCTGTGCCGGTGATAGGGGCACTCTGAGCAGATATGTCGGGGACATCTACCGCTGTCAAAGTGGGTGCTACGTCAGTTCCATCTGCCGAAGCTAGCTCTTGTACCTCGCCATTAGGTTCTGCTGCCATGTTTTCTTTTGAGGAGCCACCGATAAAACTATCTGCTACTTCACCACTAATACCATCAGTCGGGCAGTGCAATGCAGTTGCAGTCGCATTAATGCTCTCAGTTGCTCGAGGTGTCGGCTCTGTCTTCACGCGATCATTGGCAGATTGTTTCCTGGTTCCAGCTGTCGATTGAGGCTTCTTGACACTGCTCTTCCTCCTTTCGCGCTTACCGCTGCTTGATGGCAATGTTCGTATCTCCACGTTGGTAGACGGGGGGTTCGTGATACTTGCAAGTGTTTTAGCTTTTGGCTGAGTCGTATCGTCATCAAATCTGAAACGAGGGCTGAAAAATGGGTCTGTAGGGGACAACGGCGGAGCTGAATTCTTCACTTCACCAGGCGCAGTCTTTTTCTTCGTGCTTGCACTAGGAGGGTTTTGAACCTCGAGTGGCGGCAATGCTGACAGAGGGGCTCTTGATAAAGCGTCTGTAATGATGGAACGTGGTGTTGGGAAGCCACTGTGATGATCTTTCTCCTTCACCAACGGACTTGGCATTCGAAGGGACCCACTTCGAGGACTCGAGAAAAGTTTTGCACCAACTTTAGGACTCTTTTGACCACGACTAGGCTGAACTTTCGTTTTCGTGGCCAACATTCGCTTCGCTGCAAGGTATGAGTTTCGGATTGTGGTTGTAATCGAATGATCTCCGCCAAGATATTGCTCAGCCAAACCAACTCCCTGAATACGAATGAAGAATATGAATCGTGAATATGGTTACTGTACCATAACACAGCGCAAACCCAACCTTACCTTCTTGTAGTTTGCGACGGATTCAGCATATTCTTTTAGAAACTCTTGCTCTACACCAATGTTGTGATACGCAATGCACATGACCGAGATTCGATCGAGTCTTGCGCTTGACGTATCTCCAGTTGAATTATCAGCAGCTACATCGGTCGTGTGCGTGCTGTGGATAAACCCTTCCTGCAGAGTAATAAGTACTTCTTGCGCGTGCTCCAAGGCTTCTTGGTGCTTCCCCAGCTGCGATAGAACAGCGCACATGTTCAACTGCGTATCAGCAGCGTTGTGAACATTGTTCAGCTTCTTTTCCAACTCCAATGCATGTTGTAGACTGGTCATAGCTGAATGAAGTTTGCCCAGTCGACGGTAGTAGCATGCGAAATTGTTGAGCGTTGTGGCTCGTTCGACCGGGTGATGGCGTTGAGTAAGCACTTCCGCCTTCTTTAGCAAGTCAATGGTCACGGGGTAGTTGTCTTGCTGCAAGAAACTCATGGCCAAGAGGTTGCACATCTCGGCAAGTGCTCGACAAGCCTGTATAACTTCCTCGCTTTCGACACCGAAGAAGTGCCGCCGCAGAACAAGAGCTCGCTCCATGCAGTCGAACGCCTTGAGATAGTTCCCCTGAGTCACTCAAAGGTGTCAGAACAAAGACGCGATCATACAAACTATGAGCATAAACTTACGGCTCGTTGTTGATGAACGCACTCCTCATCAAGTCGATGTAGCGCGTCCAGCTCCTGTTGCTCTTCTCGAGCGTCTCTCAACGCCTTATCGTGCATGTCTCCAGCCTACGAAATGCTGCTCAAATCGCCGAGTTGGTTTGCTTAACTGTACAGCTAAATTTACTGTCAAGAATATCAGGTTTCGTCCGAGAACTTCGACCAATGCAATTGTCAAAGTTGCAGTCGTTGAAGTTGTGCTGTTTTGCGCAAAATTTCTACACGTAGTTTCGTGAGTGAAGGTGTGGACGATCAGATGAGTCACCACGATCACCAATGTCCTACCGCACCAAGTCCGACCACCAGAATCTATGCAACTAAATGAGGTGATCCTGGCTGCAAGTATTGCCTGGGAAGGGTTAATCACTTTTCAATTTGCCTGCAACAACGCAAAACACCAACCAACGTCTCCTCTCCACTTGCAACAATGACCATCACCTCGGTCTCCGGTGCTGCTATCGACAACCCGACCGAAGCCAAGCTACCGGCTGAGCAAGTCCGCCAAACTCTGACTCGTGAGTACTCGACCCTCGGCTTCAGAATCGAGTACGGCAACTACCTGTGCAACCACCTACTGCACGCGGTCGTGGCGCTGCATGAACTCGGTGCAAGCGAGCAAAAGATCGCCGATTACGCCGCGCACTACACGCAAAAGCTCGAAGCCGAAGGACATGATCACGAAGACGTCGTAGAGCACCTTGCAACGATCGATATCCTCTCGGATGAAGAAGCCCGAGCGTTGCTGGGCAAGCGCGAGCAGTATGACGCCCTACTCGCGTACTACGCTCAGGACGTCAAGAAGCTCGGAGTTGATGGAGCAGTGCGCGAGCATCTGCCGAACCTCTTCAATGGCTTGGCTGGCGCTTTGCTGCACGGTATTATCCAGCTGGGCTATGCGTATCACATCGGTGGTGATCGTCTTGTTGCTGAAGGGCTCGCCTACCAGCACCACTGCTACTTGCCATTTGACGAGCCGGAGATGCCGTTGAGCAAAGAGCCACTGCGCCAATTCACCCGTCAAACGGTGTTCGAGGTCGCCGACACAGTCACCAGCAATGAATTCCTACGGTCCGAACAGGATCGTCTCGTCTCGATCTCGCCACTCAAGGACCTCGACATAGGCTGGATCCAGCGCGGTGTCAACGTGTTCTCGGGACACCCGGAGCGCAACAGTCCTGAGGCTTTTGCTCTCATCTGGAACCAGATCAACGAGTTTGACTTCTCCAACTTCGACGGCAGCTACGCGCTCGACATCGTAATGTGGCTGTATGTGATGCTCAAGCACAACGACTTCACCATTCTTCACGCCGCCACGTCGGCCTGGTCTTGCCAGCAACTGGAACACTTGTTGTCACGGTCAGACAAGGCGAAGGCGTGGCGAGTGTGGCTGCACGTGGCGCTTGTGACCTCCCGGTCGCGCGATTTCCGTGAGGACGACGTCTGTGGCTCATCCGATGACCTCGAAGCTCGCCTCGCTGCACTTCCGTCGTGGCCGCAACTGCGTGAGAAGGCCCTCGCCCTGCCTGGATTCCCTGACGAGCACGTCTACAAGATGGTGCAGGTGGCCGAAGACCACGCCCACGCCAAGTACAACAACGCGAACTCCTTCCTATCGCCAACTGAGCGGGACTTCGTAGCTCGCACCGCCGCCCTAACCGTCATCACGACGCCGTTCAAGCCGTACACCCAGCCACCTGAGTAAAAGGGTCAAGTTGAAGTTCATGCTCGATCACAGTTCAACAGTATGTTTTCCTATAGTTCTAATGTGGTTCACACCAAGTGCAACTTTCTTTTTAAAAGATCGTGCAACATAAAACCCTCAATACAATCTTCAAGTTTCACCAAAGCCCCCCTATTCAATACAGAGAAAGGAAGGATCTAAACATGACCAAGCAGGAAGTGGACGAAGGCTCGTACCTCAAGCCCGGTGAGGTGGACGCTGGTACGTCTATCATCGCCGTGCGCTTCAATGGCGGCGTCGTGCTGGGCGCCGACTCGCGCACGTCCACGGGCACATACGTGGCCAACCGCGTGAGTGACAAGCTCACGCCACTACACGACCGGCTGTTCTGCTGTCGCTCGGGCTCGGCCGCGGACACGCAGGCGCTGAGTGACTACGTGCGCTACTACCTGAGCTCTCATAGTGTGGAGCTAGGTCGCCTGCCCAAGGTTGGGACGGCCGCCAACCTGTTCCGCTCGCTGTGCTACCACAACAAGGACCGCCTGCTGGCGGGAATCATCGTGGCCGGTTGGGACCCGGTGAAGGGCGGCCAGGTCTTCTCCATCCCCATCGGTGGAGCCATGGTGGAGCAGGACTTTGCTATTGGAGGCAGCGGCTCTACGTACATCTACGGCCTCGTGGACTCGGAGTATCGGTGGGTATAGCAGTGATCTGTAACGGGGGACTATGGACTGATGCTTACTGTTTTGTAGGCCGAACATGACCAAGGAGGAATGCCAGAAGTTTGTCAAGAAGGCGCTTTCACACGCCATGGCGCGCGACAGCAGCTCCGGCGGTGTGATTCGTACCGTGACCATCACAGAGAACGAAGTGGTGCGGGACTTTATCAGTGGCGAGGAGCTGCCCTTCTCCATCTAGAGCTGCGGGCTCAGCTGACGTCGTAAAAACAGTGAGAGACGAAGGTAAACAGGACCGAAAAGCTCAGACAATCAACTGAAGGAATGAAGGTGATGCCGTGTTAACCCACTACCGTCTCCAAACTCTATCCGCTCTTAGCTTAACCGTCTTCCATACATAGGATCTGCTTCTGCTTGTTGCTTAAACGAAGAGGTTATCCATAGCAGCGGCACCTCCACGAGCCTTTTGCCGCTCGATCTCTGCGGCGTCACTCAGGTCTTTCATCGTGATAATGCGCTTGCTCTCTTCACGCAGAGCGGCGCTAGCAGCAGCACGGAACACAGCGTCACTGATGGATGTGTTGCTCAGGTCGTAGCGCTCCGCCAGCCGCTGGAAATCCACAGGCTTCTTGGTGTCCAGCGGCGCCTTAGGCGGGAAGCACGCGCGCCACAGCTTCTCGCGCAGCTTGGCGTTGGGATTCCGCATCTCGACCACAAACTTGAGACGACGACAGAACTCCGACTGCACCAGCGACGCCGCTGCTGATCTGTCCACATTCGCCAGCAAGACGGTGGTGCTAGGGAACGTGTTCATGAGCTCCAGCAGCCGCATCACCTCCATGCGGAAGCGAGGCGACGACTCCAGGCTATCAATGGGGATGACGCCTCCTTCAATGTGACTGCCGAACGACTCGAAGCCCGTGAGCACCAGCACTGCATCCATTAGTCGAGCGTCGTCGAACACAGCACGAAGCGCCTTGCGAGTCTCCGCAGCCGAGTCGGCTGCCAGTTGCCCGAAGTTGACGACCTTGAGGGGACGACCGATCTCAAAGCCAATAGCCTTGGCTGCACTGAGCTTGCCGATGCCTGCAGGGCCACAGATGAGCACACTCACACCCTTCTGCTGCTTGTTGGACTGGCCAAAGTCAAAGCCCCACTGGCCGTAGATGACACTGCGCGCCTTCTCGAACTGCACAATCCGTCGCAGCTTGTCCTTCACCGAGTCCTCGACGATGAGCTCGTCCAGTCCGTTCGTGGGCACAACACGGTGGTCGAATGTCTTCATGTGCAGACTGCCGCGCATCTGCAGCGCACACCCCGCCACGATGTCCGCTTGGGAGATCACGGGCGACTCGCCATTCCGTGAAATGGCCTTCAGGAGAGACGATAGGATGGCATTCTTGATGAAGCCACCACTGAGCTCGTACTTCAGAGCGATCGCGTCCCAGTCAATCCCTTCCTCGGTCTTCAGAGCGCCACGAAGCAACAGCACGTCCCAAATCTTCCGTCGCTGGATGTGGTCGGGCGCCTTGAACTCGAATACGGCAGTGATACGACGGTGCATGGCCTCGTCCAGATCGAACGGCCGGTTGGTCGCAAGGAACACGATGCCTTCGTATCGCTCAATCTCCGTCAGCAGCGCATTCAGCAGCCGGTCGCCTCCGCCGTCACGTTGCCGGAAGATGTTCTCGCACTCGTCAAAGAAAAGCACAGCGTTGCTCATGTCCGCCTCGCGGAAGAGACCACGTAGGTCTGCGTCGGTCTCCATGCCTTCTTGGCGTTTACCCTGCAGCGAGGGGAAATCCACCAGTAAAACACGCTTCTTCAAGTGGTGAGCGACAGCGTTGACCGTCATAGTCTTACCGGTTCCACTGGCGCCGCACAGCAGCAACACGAGGCCAGCTCCGTACGCCATCCCTGCCTGCTCCAGCCCGCTCTTCTTGCGATATCCCCGGAAGCTCTCGTAGCTCTCCACCGTCTCTAAGATGGTGCTCTTGTGTTCTTCAGGCAGCACAACCTGATCCAGCTGCACCTTCGGAGTGTACAGGTCCGATCCTTCCACCAGCTCATTCATCTCAGTGTCCAGACCAACCACCCAGTCCAGTACGCGACGGTCCAGTTCCACACGCTGATCCACCAGATCCCCCGCTGTCGAGTGCCATCGCCCTCTGTGAAGCTTCACGAGACCACGAGAGAGCAGACGCGAGGACTTGTAGAAGAAGACTCGGTGCGCCACTTGCTCTTGGAAAGTATCACAGAAGATGGACAGAATCTGGTTGATAATCACACTTTCGTCCATACGCTGCACGGGAGACGTATCCACGCCGTCGATTAGATTCTTGATCACCGGAGAGATGGTCTTTCCAATGAGCATTACAATCACATTCTGTTCGAAGCGGTTCAGCTTGAACTTGGCGGCCAGCTCTTCGAGACGCGGCAATGGGCGATCAGCTTGTCGCGTCAGAGCCAATCGGTGCTGCGCCCGACGGCTGTACACGCGCTGCTTGGCCTTGAGTTCACGTCGGCCAGCAGATGCAGGCGCCGACGATTCCCACGGCTGCTTCGTGCCTGCCTCCTTCATCTGATCCTTCACACGCGCACCGGACGCGCGGATCGCGAATGCCACAACCTGGAAACGGTCCTCCAGGTATTCGAGCTGGTTCTCCGGACTGTACGGCTTCAGTTCGCTCGAGTCCATCAGAGAAGACAGCAAGTGGTGCTTGTCGCTGCCCGCCTCCGCCGCCTTGAGCAACAACTTTTCATCTGCTTTCGCCTCACGCTTTGAACGTTTGCTGTCCGTCGTGTACTTGCCAATGAACGAGAACGCAGACGCACTGGGATCTTCCTGGTCTTCCTGGTCCTCTGCCTCACTCTCGCTATGCTCCATCTCTTCCTCTTCATTCTCCTCGTCTGCCTTATCGCTACGGTCGCGCTTGTGTCCTGTGACATTTGTCTCCGTCGTCCCCGTACCTGAAGTCGCGGTGGTGTCCAATACCTCACCGAAAGACATGCCCTCGCCCTTGAGCAGTTCCTCCAGCGCCGTCTGACTCACCTTCAGTGCCTGATTACTCGTCAAGTGTCTGCCAAGCAACACACGCACGCAGATATTCGACAGACTGAGACTCGTGCAGTACGTTTCCTCGTCCACAAGCAGCGTGCCTTCTTTCACGTGCTCGCGCTCATCGTCACGGAACTCTGCGATGTCCACTTCAGACAGACCCGACAGTCTCTGACACGTCATAACTCTCCGTTGGGAGTCCTCGTCCAAGATCTGACAACGCACAGCGTTGCTCTGACAGCCCTGCATGACCACAAGCAGCTGCAGCAGCGTCGTCTCTCCAGTCGAGAGCTTGTACATGTCGGCGAGGCGAAAGACTCGGGGCAGTCTCTTGCCCGTCTGCTTGGTGGCTGCCAAGCGACACTTGGCCAGGTCGCCCACGTAGTTCTTGAGTCGCGCCAGAAAGTTGACGCGCTCCTCCATGTCCTGGCGATGGGCCAACGTCGTTTTTTCCTGCTGCTGCTCCAGCGTGATGGAGTCTGGCTTGGTCACGCTCACAGAGAACTCCATGAAGGCGACCTCGTACAGGAAAATCACCATAAAATGCATCTCGGCGAACCAGAACCACTGCGCGTCGCCCTCCACGGGCAGCAGCGCCTCGTCGCGCGGGTCACGCTGCATCTCGGGCCAGAACTCGTCGAGCAGCGCGCGGATGAAGCTGAATCTTCCCTGCAGCTCCTTGAGGAGCGGTTCATACTCGGGTTTGAGCCGCGCGAGGGCCTCGGTGAGCGCCTGTGCCTCGGTGGCGGGTGCTTTGACGCCGTTCTGTTCCGCTGGCTCGGATGCTTTAGAGGGGGCATCAGATCCGTTCTTCTTGGCAGCTGCTGTACCGCGTCTACGCTTGGCTGGAGCCATGCTTGAGGCGAGCTGTGGGACGTCCAGAGAGAGAGAGAGAGAGGAAGAGGAAGCGCGACGGACACCCCCCGAGCTTCCTGTTGGTGTTTGAAGTGTCTGCACCAGCCAGTCGATGCTACGTTTAGATTGGGCCTGAGACGGAAGTGGATTGGCTAGAAATAGATGTGTTTTAATTGGTTAAAATGGATAGCGACCAATCATAGGTGATTTGGGTTGTCCGATGGGGTTGATTACTTTACTTGACAGTGCAACTAAGATCCAAAACGTCGATACATGAAGGAAACTCGACTCATGAACTTATGTAGCAATCAACTGGTACACTACTACTGCATGACGACAAACAATGGGATACTGGCAAGTATCGAAGGGTAAAGATCTCCGCGCATCGGCCGAGAGTTGTGTGTGGGTATGGGGTTCAGCCGTGGCCCCATTTTGAATTTACGCGCGCAGGTGGCGGTAGGTGCCAGACTTGGTGGTCGTCTGTGCAGCCGTCTGCGACGCTTGGTTAGCTGTCTTCTGTGGGGCTGACGTAGTGGTGGCAGCCACTCCCTTCGCGTAGCTGTCCGTGTTGCCGCCACTGTTGCCCTTGTTTCCAGCGCTAGCACCAGCAGCGTTGGCGTTGAGACCGGCACCAGCGCTGAGCCCTGCATTGGCGTTGAGTCCTGCATTGGCATTGAGTCCGGCGTTTGCTTTCAATCCTGCGTTTGCGTTGAGTCCTGCTCCAGCGTTGAGTCCGGCACCAGCGTTGATCCCAGTACCCGCATTGAGCCCAGCACCAGCCTTGAGACTGGCAAGCGCCTTGAGAAAAGACAGCCCGCCGTACCCACTCGTCCCTGCGGCCGCGCCTCCGTAACCATTTGCGCCGGCACCAGCATCCCCGTAGCTGCCGTATGTGGCGTAGCTCTTCGGCAGCAACCAACCGAATGTTTCCGCCACCTCCGTCGACGCGTCCACTGCACTACCAGAGAACGCCACAGCCGCCACACACAGCGCGCAGATCGTCTTGCTGAGCATCGTCTTGGTCGAGTTTGGGGTAGCTTGCTTGAGCTGAGGCAACTTGGTCAGGACAACCACAATTGAAGAATGAGCTCACAACCAGCCCGCCCCGAACAGCTCCACTAGAATCGGACGCGCAGACTAGATGACTGGTAGCTCGAACAGCAGAACCTGTCCTGCCCGCAGGGCGAACAGCCAGAAGCGATAGCAGCAGCACCAACAATCCCTATGCCACATGACCAGCAGGCAGTTGTTTCGAAGTCGATATGTATGCTATCGAGTAAAGTGTACTAAGTATTAATAGGGTGCGCAGGCAGAGGAGCATGACTGCCCAACATGGTGAGACTCGATGGTAGCGAACATGACTACATGTAAGCTTAGCAAAACTGGTCTGCCACACCTTCCAGAGCGGATTTACGAGATGGACCGCATGGACGGGACATATTAGGCCCCAAGAAGGGCTTTACAAGTTTGCAGGAGATCGGGCCGCGCAAGGTTGTAGCTAGCTACCGTTTAAATGTGCATCTTCAGCGCAGATGCGGTGCGCAACCTTTGAGTGGCTGGAGGGACATATCGTATGGTGTCCAGCCGCTCGAGACAACATGAGGCGTGTGTGTTTGCCAGACAACTAGAGAGTACAACAAGATATTGCTCTCTAACAGCAAAAAAGAGGGTACCGGTATGCGTATACGTCGACTGCGTGGTGGTCAACAGCAGGATGGTGTTATAATAGTAACTTACATGTACGACAGCACTCACCTCTTACGTCCATTATGGCGTATCTATGTACGTTTCTATTTCTAACCACTTCAGTTAAACCTGGGTCAAGTTGGATGATGCCCAGCATTCGTTCCAATGGGCACGTTGCCGCACCAAAAACTATGAGTGGATCCGACAGTCCGTCTAATAATACCGCAGTTCGGCCTAGTTTTCGAGGACCACAGGGTAGCGAACGCTTCACAAGGACTCTCGCTCATCTCAAACATCGGCATACTTCTTGGACTTCAATTTCTATTATGCCCTTGATATCCGATGCAGCTACCTCAGCATACGCGATACAAGGAAAAATGAGTGGGTTTTACTCACAAATCCCCGGATGATTGATACTGTACGTGATCTGCTAATCGTAGATGTCGTTAGCGTCGGCCGTGAGCAGGAGGGTAGACAACGACCCAAGGAGAATCGATATTCCCACCCCGGGAATAATTCCCAACAAGCGCCTTTTAACGTATAGCAGCTTTGCGCATTTGCAGACGTTTGATCAGCACATACATACCACGGATCTGCCTTAGTGCTTTCAAAAAACAGATCTATCGGTGTCGTGTGCGGTTGGTATGCTCTATTTGTACGACCGCTCCTGTTTGTTTTATCCACAAAAATAAAACTAACACAATTGAACATTAGCTCGAATAGCACAGTCTTGTAGGCGGGCACAAACGTCCACTCTCGTAGGTATTCGTATTAGCGAGCATGTTTGGCTACTACGACTGAAGCTTACTCTCAACGTTGCGTCCGTTAGACAAGTTTTTAAGAAGATGCTTAGTTCTCGAGCACCACACGGTAGCGAACGCGGCCTTCACGGACCATATCCAGACCCTCATTCACCTTCGACATCGGCAACTTCTGGATGATGGGGCGGACGTTCTTCTTGGACGCCAAGTCGAG
>QOKR01000486.1:0-36521 GCA_016880985.1 Phytophthora idaei | reverse complement strand
AATCAAACGAAAGGTAGAAGAGTTTGCGTACGAGCTGGAGTTGCCCGATAGGAGTGGATACCGTTTCTACCCAGTTGTGCACGTGTCGAGACTGAAGGCGGTGAACGAATTCCCCAGTCGACCGAGGGCTGGGTTGACGCAGGATGTGACCGAAGAATCGAGGTTGGGTTGCGATGAGGATTTGCTGCCTGAAGACAGCTGGGAACCAGATCGCCTCACCGGTGAGTTTGACGTCGAGGCCATTTTCGACGACCGAATGCCGCTGTCAACGAGTACTGAACGATCGGAACGAGAGCTCAACGTCAAGTGGATCGGATACGACGAACCGACATGGGAACCAGCATTCAATCTATCATGCACTAGCGTGACCAAGTCACGCGTCAACTGTCCGCAGGGCGGAGCAACCTGTGGTAACAGACGAAACAAGTTGCTGCACCAACATTTGTATATGTATTTGATGAAAACGTGAACAAGATTACGCTGTGGAAGATGGATTAAAAGAAAGAAGATATGAACGCGTGTGAAACGACGACTACTGAAAGTGAATGATAGGGAGTGCCGTCAGGAGCTTGACGCGACACAGACGAAGGTGATGGGACTAGCAACGAAATGTGAAGTTGGACTTGGTGGCGAACAATCGCGGTCAAGCACGGGATCATCGACGTCATCATCTGGTCGACCGACGCTTCAGAACTCTTGACGAGCATGGCCTGCAGCGAAGCCTCGGTGATGGGTGCTGAAGCGTCAACAGGCGCCGGTGGTACTGCTGGTGGCTCAGCCGGAACTTCAGTCGCAGCAGGAAGCGCTGGGGGTGCTTCCGAAGGTGCGGGCGGCGCTGGAGCAGTATTCATCGGAGCCGACGTTCCGGGCGGTGCTGGCGGCGCGGCTTCTGGAGGTTGCTGAGTGTTTGAATGATCGGTGTCGCCCTGACGGGATTCACAGAGACGGATACGAGGTGATGAGCGCAGGGGCGAGGATTGAAGGTGAAGACGGGACAACGTACCTGCAGACGCTCATGTTCCCGAACACGCCGTGGGACCAGGGCCTTGAACGCCCTGCCGATGTCTCGGTTCAAGCCTCCTTTTGTCACCGTGGGACCCGGGGTGAAATTCGAAGAAGGCGGCAGTGTCACAACAGGCACCAGTGTCGTGACTTCCATTGCGGCAGGGGCAGTTGTGGTGTAGTGATTTCTCAAAGATCGCTTAGACCATCAGCGAGCAAGGACAAGACTACCTTCAAGTTGCTCAAGTTACAAACTCTCGGTCATGTGACAGAAAGCTTACCTTGAAGCCGGACGTCGCTCGTGTGCTTGAGTGAAAATTCTGTTCTGTATTTATGTTTGCCCCTTCGGCCCATGTCCTAATATGCAATCCTAATCAAATATACAAATATCAAGTGAACTACGATCCGTTATGGACCACTTCGCGTGCCAAGCGACTCCTCAGGGCTCAACAACTCTTCCTGAACCATCGCCGAGCGTTCAAACGGTCGTCGTGTCTTCCCAAACGTCGCTCCCAACGGCCGCCGAATCTTCGTACCGTGGCCGTCAGTTCTTGTCCGCTGAATGCGAATGCGGCCAGTCCCATTATTAATAATAAGGACAGCCTGCCTTGAACGACATTTTGGCCATAATGGAGTACCGACGAATCTTCGGTAGTGACCGAGTCGAGTCTCTCGCACCTCGAGGTCACTTTTGGCCACATTACCGAGGGTTTGTAGCTTGAGCAACTTGAAGGTAGTCCTGTCCTCGCTCGCTGATGGTCGTCAGCGATCTACGAGAAATCACTACACCACACAAGCCGCAAGGCTCAGAGCTTCAAGACGCTCACAGTACACTACGTGGACGACGACTTTATTCTTTTGCAATTGGACATTGGAGGTTGAATTGTGGAACACGCTGCATTGATCAGACGACAGGATTTCAGAGCAGAAGTTATTTCAACAATGGACGAAGTACGTGAAGCAATTCTAAATATCTTCGAGAAGCGATTCAAAGGGATGAGCTTTAACGTGGTGTGGATTTCGTTTTTTGATCCACGATTTCACAGAATGAAGCTCCTTAGCCAAGACGAGGTTCAGTTTGCAAGGGAATGCCTAGTTGACGCAGCGGTGCTTGAGATGCGGAATTATTCGACAGGCACGTCACCACCAGAACGAGGTTTGCGCGTAGATCTCCAGCTGATGACACAGGTTGTGTATGGGATGGCGTGTTGGGCTCGGACGACGACGAAAGCAACTCACAAACGCGAATTGACCCTACACCCGAACGGTTGCGTACTACATGTAGCACCGAATTTGCAGCATACCTCGGAGATGCAAAGATTGTTCCATGTCAGCAAAAAACCCATATTTGTTGGGCAGGCAATGGTCACAAGTATCCATCGCTCAGACTGCTCGCACGAAAGTGGCTGGGCTGTGTTGCTACGTCCGTGCCGTCGGAACGGGCATTTTCAACGGCAGGCATTACGGTGACTGCTATGCGCTGTCAGTTAGACAGGGGGCCAATACGTGACTTAGTGTTCATTTCTGATAACTACAGAGGCACTAACAAACACAAATAAAATGCATCAATGAATCACATCCGCCGTATCCACGTTCTAGAACGTCGACAAGCTGTTCACGTCTATGACTATAACTATGTATCACGCACGGCCTTGAGGTACGCTGTGTTCCGCATCGTGACCTTGGTTTTGGCGCTCCATCGGCGATCAAGCGTTTTCTGGAAAGACTGATCGAACTCCGCTAACGGGTCAATGTCGTTGCCGATGTTTGCAGGATTTTCGGGTCGTACAGGGCTTCCAGCGCAGCGAGCAGCCCACGGTGGGTGCTCGAGTGGCGGTAGTGCTTAGCGAGCTCGTGCGCCAGGTGCGGTTGGTGCACCATCCCCAGTGGCGCCTCGTACTTGTCGTGATGGTTCATTTTCAGATCCAAGAGGTAGTCCGCCACCTCATCGAGCAACTCGAATACCTCCGACTGCAGCAGCGCGGTCACCACCGTCTTCTGCAGTTTCTTCAAGGTCCTGCGTTAGATTTCGCTGATGTCGTACATCGTCGCACTGCCGAGACCTGTGCTGATCTCGTCCATGAGCAGCACATATTTCATAGCGAACTCTATGTCGTTGCCTACGATGGTGTTCTGAGAGTTCTCCAGACCGAGCTAGTGAATCGCCAAGCCTGGGTAGTGCGCGAACAGCGCGTGTCCAACACCAGCGCGGCTTTGCTCTTCTCGAGAGTTCCCTTCGACAGCTTAAAAATACAACCAAAATCGGAGGCGTCACAGACGACGCTGAACGGACGATCCGGGTCCGGTAGCGCAAATATCGGCGCTCGGAGAAGACTCTCCTTAACAGCCTGAAAGGCTTCGTCGTGTCCGACTTCCCAGTACCAAGGTGTGTCCTTCTTAAGGAGATTCGACAATGGCCGAGCCATTTCCGCGTAGTTCGCGCTGTACTTGTGCAAGTAATTGACTAAGCCTAGCCACTTGCCTAAGTCCTTTTGGTTCTTGGGAACCGGCCACTCCACAATGGCCTTGGCAGGATCTGCCCGCTGGCCTCGCTTCCCAATGAAGCACCCGAGGAAAGGGATTTCCTCCGCGCCAAAGACGCACTTGTTCAAGTTGCCATACAACTTATTAGTGCGCATGCACTCGAGCACCGCTCGTAAGTGTTCCACGTGGTTCTCCACGTCAGACTTCCCGTGCTCTGCACGACTGTGGACGAAAATATCGTCAAAGTACGTCTGTGCGTACGCCCGATGGGGCCTGAACAACTGCGTCACAAGACGATTGAACGTTGCTGGTGCGTTCGACAACCCCTGGGGGCATCACCAGCCACTCCCAGAGCATCCCGCTCGGAGTGCTCACCGCTGTAAGCGGCACGTCACATGCTCGCATGAGCAATTGGCAGTAACCATCGACCAAGTCGAGTGCACTTTACAACGTACAGCCTACCATGTTGTTCTGTAGAACATCCTTGCGAGGAATCGGCGTCTGCGCCGGAATGGTAGCAGCATTCAGCTTATTGAAAGTATGCACAATGCGCCACTTGCCATTTGGCTTTCTGACACAGAAAGTAGGCGTGGGGTGCGGAGACTTGCTCTCACGCACTAACCCTGCCTCGTGCTTCGCACGGAAGAACGCGTCAATGACGTCACACTGTTCCTTTGGCAAGGACCACTGTCGAGTGACACAGTATTTGGTTCCCGGAACCAGGTCAATCTCATGACGCACGCCTCGATCCGGAGGCAAACCCATCGGTGGGTTCTTGGACACAACGTCCGTGTACTTCTGCAACACAGGATAAAATGGATCCGAAGGATCTTTAAGGACCGCCGATCCACTTCTCGCGCTCATCGCTTTCTTGGTGTCCTCCAGGACTGCTTCATCCACGACGGACGAGGAGTTCAACTCCTCCTCGGGTCGTATCACGACCACTTCGGCTAAGTCGCCCACCTTCAAGGCCTCGCCAAACTCGGCGATGGACATCTCGTCCAGCTCAACAGAGCATTCACAGCGGGGAGAGAGTCCAGGCTGATGTCGCCATCGACACACACCGTCACTCCGTTGACGAATGTGTATAACTGCTCACTGCAGTCATGTGGAGCTTCACTGATCGTCACGTTGGACACCTCGTCCGACGTCCTCGACGTCACAGACGCCCTGCGTCTCCTCCTCCTCTCCCTCCGCGACCGAGACTGGCCGGATGAGGTCGGCGTGGTGACATCATCGTCGCCGCGCCCAGGTGCCACAGCACCGGCAGTCCTCAACGAAGAGTCCGTGTCTTGCGAGACACGCAGCTCAGAGCCATGCGGTCCATGACCTTCGCTCAGTGGTATCGGTGCCACTCCACCTGCATCTCTCGGACTCCGCCCATGATGCCTCGACCTACGGTCGACCGTGCCCCTCGGGCCACGCAGCGGTGAGTCATTGACCTGACTCACACCGCTCGGCGGATTACGTGCCACCCCACGTCTGCTTTCTGGAGCTCTTAGCAGTAGGTCATTGACCAGATCCGTACCGCTCAGCGGATTACGCGCCACTCCGCGTTCGTCCTCATCAGGACACAGCAGTGGGTCACTGACCAGACCTGCACCGCTCCGCGGATAACGTGCCGCTCCACGTACGTCCTGTGAGCCTCGCTCATGGACAATACCAACTTCGTTGCACATCCCAATGTCCAGCACCAAGGCCGATTCGGCCTCATGCCCGGGCCAAAAGCGCTTCTGCTTCCTAGCAGAGGTGGGTTCATGACTCACCAAAGCTCCACTAGGAGCGAAGTGCGTGGCACCTAAGGTCTTCGACCTCCAGTCGATCCATGGCTCATGACGTTCCAGCCATACCACGCCAAGGATGAAATCATATCTCGAATCCAGGTCTAAGACCAAACAGCGTTCCACGCTATCGAAGTCTAAGAACTTCACACCAAGGTCCACAACGACCTTCGGCACAGTAACCAGTGTCCCCGTCGCTAGACGGACTGAGATGGTATCTCTCGTTTGCACTTCCAGTGCCTCAGCATACTGCTGACTCCCTTCCAGGGTAGAGCGACGGGCGTAATTGCCCAAGGCTCCTGAGTCTATCAAGACTCTCCACGGCTTTGCAAAGCCCTGCACGTTCGCCTGAAAGCCCGGCTTGCACACCCTCTTCTCATTAGAGAGCCCAACTCTCTTCGGGGTTGGGTCCTGTTGCCCTCTGCCTCCCGGAGGCCCAACAGAACTCAGTTCTTCCCCAGTAGGGCGCCCTGCGCCTACTGGGAGTCGCCGTTTCCCCGCGACGAGCCAGAGGCTTGGCTCGGCGGATCATTGCGCCCCGATGCGCACTGGGTAACTTGCCCGCAGATAACGGGTACTCCCGCACGTGAAGCATCGACGGATGCTGGATGCGCTGCTCCGCAGCTAGAAGCTCTGCTTCTTCGCCTTCAGCATAGCTGAGGTCCATCGGTTCCGGACCGCTCGATGAGCCTGCGCTCCCCGCGTACCAACCAGGTCTAGCCGACCTGAAGTTGTGTTCGGCATTCAATGCCACACTCACCGCTTCCTCAAACGAGGATGGGTGCACACGGTCAACGTGACCGCTTCCGGGAGAGGGTCCGCCGCCGTCCCGGCGATCAGAGTTCTCAACTCTTGGACGTAGTCCTATAATCCTTCTTACCCTGTCGGGTAGCCAGGAAGCGCGACCGGATACGGTACGCCTGATTAGGTGGCCGCGATAATTGCTTTTTCAGCTGAGCCCAAGTTGGAACGCAGCGTCAACTGACGTACCGCACGTCAGTGCCCATTCGCGAGCGCAACCTCCAAGCTTGGAAATAGCAAGCGCCACGCGCTGTTGCTCAGTTTGGAGCAGGGCCGACCCCATGGCCATCTCGACCTCACGGGTCCAGAGAAGGAGATTCTCTCCATCATTCCCTTCGAAGGTCTTCACACTCACAAGGTGCGGCTTCGGTCTAGTAGCCCCCTCACACCGCCGCCGCCGTCGCGGCGCTCATCCTCTCTTGGACATGCTCCAAGAGCGCGTTCTCATAGCGAGAGAACGATTCCAGTCGGGCGTTGAACGCCTCTGGACCTTGCGACGCAAGATGAGAGACGCCCTCAGGGCCAAGCAGGGACATGAGCTTGTTAAGCGCGTCCTGCTGTGCCGGGGGCAAATTCGTGAACACCGGGTGTTCCACCCTCACAGAGGATACAGTCGTAAGACTCAGGTGTAGGATTGACTACTAGTGCTACCAAGTGCAGCGGGGCTGCCGTAGCTTTAGCGTCAGAGGAAGACGTACGACTCCACGAGTCACTCTTATTAAGTTCCTTAATAAGGAGTCTTAATACGGTCCGATAACAGGGACCCAAGAGAAAACACAGCCTTAACCCAAGGCAACAACTCTTTCTGCTTCTAAATCCGAAGTGTTTTATTTATCTTTATTGCGGCCAATCCGCCTACGGTGTAAATGTATGTGTTTAACTATCTAGCATAGTCAAACCTAGTCAACTACATATCGAATGGATTTCAGCCTATGTACTGAGTGTCTGTTAACTCTCCGGGTACTACGTACCCATTGTGTATCACACACACCTGGTGTAACCACCAGCTCGCGTAACCCCGTTGAAGATAAGACACGACCGAGACCCACGCTTCATGGGCAAGGTATTCCAGGCCTTCACAGAGATGATACAGTCAAGGTCTCGAGCTACTTTGAGTTATCGGCCACAGGCCAACGGTCAACAAGAACGCTTGGTGAAGTCGGTGATGACTTCCGTACGCGTGTACGCAGAGGATCCTCTCCAGCAAGATTGGGATGAAATTGTGGAGAAGTTGGTATTTGCTGTTGATATCTCCCAGGACACCACGAGGAAGGAGACGCCGTTCTACCTTGTTTACGATTGGGACGCGCAGACCACGCTGCGAGCGATGTCGTCGTCCCTCAAACGAGGATCCGGCAGACAGTCAGACGCACTAGCGTGGCGACGTGACGTTAATCGACAACACGAGATTGCTCTGACTATGGCCAAGGACTATCAAGCAGCTGAGAAGAAACGACGGGCCAAGGAACATAACGAGGCACTTAGTCGACTGGAGAAAGCGGCTGTACCGCACCAAGGTGGAGAGAAACGCTCGGCTGACGGCCCAGACGCTTCATCGAGTACCGAAGATGCTGTGGAGAGTCCATCTAAGTCTCTTTTTGAGATTGGGAGTCGGGCGTGGCTCTACATGGAACGCGTCAAACCTGGATTAACCAAGAAATTGGCTCACCGATGGAACGGACCTTTCCGGAAGGTAGAAGAATTTGCGTACGAGCGAGAGTTGCCCGATCGGAGTGGATACCGTTTCTACCCGGTGGTGCATGTGTCGAGACTGAAGGCGGTGAACGAATTCCCCAGTCGACCGAGGGCTGGGTTGACGCAGGATGTGACCGAAGAATCGAGGTTGGGTTGCGATGAGGATTTGCTGCCTGAAGACAGCTGGGAACCAGATCGCCTCACCGGTGAGTTTGACGTCGAGGCCATTTTCGACGACCGAATGCCGCTGTCAACGAGTACTGAACGATCGGTACGAGAGTTCAAAGTCAAGTGGGTCGGATACGACGAACTGACATGGGAACCAGCATCCAATCTATCATGCGGTGGCCTGTTGTACGACTATTTGCGAGCTAAGAAGAGTGATCGACGGCTGCAGATGGTTCAAGCCGCCGACGAGGATTAGCGTGGCCAAGTCACGTATGAACTGTCCACAGGGCGGTGCAGCCTGTGGTAACAGACGAAACAAGTTACTGCACCAACATTGGTACATACATTTGATGAAAACGTGAACAAGATTACGCTGTGGAAGACGGATTAAAAGAAAGAAGACATGAGCGCGTGTGAAACGACTACTACTGAAAGTGAATGCTCGGGGGTGCCGTCTGAAGCTTGGCGAGGCACAGGCGAAGGTGATGAGACCAACAACGAAACTTCAGCTGGACGTCATGCGATCAGCGGCGTCGCCAGCAGGCCAAGTGAGGAGGGACCACCACTATCCTTCTCTTCTTCGTCTGGAGGAGACGCGTGGACGACTGGTGGGGCCTCAGAAGCGGACGAATCATCGTTACCATCACCAGCAGACGCAGCAGCCGACGATTGACGAGGAGAGCCCGGGGCCGAGAAAAAACGACGTTGCCAATCTGGAGCGAGTTGAGCCGGTGTCAAGCTCGGGTCAGCCATAATGGCTCGGCCGATAGCAATGGGGTCTGCAGTGCGTGAAGAGAAGATTGGCGCGCCATGATGGCAAGGAACATACGTGGTGTTGTATGGGTGGTCGAACGGCGCAAACACACATGCCGCACGCCATGGTTGACGACGCTCCAAAGCCGCAGCCTCAGCCAACCAGTCGGTAGTCTTCGGTACGAGTGGCAAAGGCTCGACTGGGTATGAAGGAACGGACGGCTCGACGATCAACTCGGGGCGAATGAACGAACGGCTAGGCGCAGTGACCGACTCCAGACACCACTTCATGTACTGGTCTTGGTACATATTGCGGAGTCGATCTGCGCGGTTGTTACGTTTTGTAATGGGCCAACTCTGTGCCCACTACTTCGGCTTACACGTTAGCGCACGTGTACGAGGAAGCGTAATTTGTTTAAACTTAAGTTAACTAAACTTTCGTCCGAAAGTATAGATTTACTAAAATAAGAAAAGCTAAAAGCCGTTTTGGGTTAAAATGAGAACTGTTATTTATGATTTATGTCTGGACTGGGTTTCCTCCTAAAACTGATATCCTATATGAAAGGTATTCTGCCATCCGATGGCTGTCAGAACCCTGCTAATCTAATTGGTAGAAAGAAATGCTTATCTACCAATAGGAAACCTAAATGCATACAGACCAGCAGTCTGCAAAGTGTAATCATTGGTGTGTTTTACACCAACGTTCGAGAACCCTCCATGTAACCCCGTTACAACGTTGACCCGAAAGGCATCGCATGGGCCAAGTATGGCAAGTGTATTGACAAGAGCTGCGTGTATTCCTCTCTGGTGTGGCGGAGTTTCTGGGGCAACTTTCGAAAGACCTGGCTTGAACGGTATTTCATCACGGAGTGGAATATGTTTGGTATCGCCAACACTGTGGTCGCTCGTACTAATATCCCCTTGGAGAGATTTAACCGCGAAATGAATGCAGCCTTCAAGCCCCACCCCAATCTGCGCCAGTTTGTGTCAACAATAGCTAGAATGTCTAACTCATACGCGAGGAGACAGATAAGCATTACTAGAGGTCCTCGCAGAACGAAACAACGGCGCCACGCATTGCACTTCCTCAGGTGCCGGACTTGTCACATTTTGAAGTGTCACCTGACTCGGACATTGAAGATGATGAAGATGAGGAGTCCAACATCTCTCTTAAGTCGCTGCGTAGTGAGATAGAGGATATGCTAAGCTTGAGTAATGATCTCTCGTCAGATGAGGAACTGGCTAATGAAGAGACTGGCGAAGACTTGGAGCAGGAGATTGTGACGCACGCCAGCGTCTACGATTTCTCCTTGGACTGGGACGGCGATCAGGAGTCAGAAGAGTCGAGTGGCACAGACGAAGAGTTACCGTCAACTAATGAGAGCTCTTGTACGGCATTATCATTTGGTTTTAACTGCATTAAAATACACTACTGCATTGAACCATAGAAAGATTTGCACATGTAATCTTTTGATCGGATGTTGCAATGACTTATTGATTTGGTCAGGAAAACCATCAGGGCATAAGGTCCGATCAGGGTCAATAAAATAATCTACGGTTCAATGTAGCGATGATGTGCTAGTGCTCAATAGTATCAGGCGATAAAACCAATTCTACTATTGTCATCGAGGACACCGACTTGATTGCAAGCACATTAGCTAGTACTTCGAAGTAGTCAATAGCTTGAGAAGTAGGGATAGAGAACGTGACACTGTTACTAATAATGGCACTGCACGACTTGGCTACACACAAGGTTGTTTGAATGTCGTTCTTGTCCGACTAGGTCAACATTCACGTATCTGAGATAAGCTTTCGAAATTGATTAAATATTAATACCTGTACATGTATCACGATTTGTTCCGGATATCTGTTTAGAAGCGTTTGTCCTGGTAGTGCTACGGTCATGTTGTACGGACAGCCCCATAGGGATTAATTCGGGGCCTCCTTGGCGTGCACTACTTAAGTTGTACGCATACAAATTTCAAATGAATGGCCTTATAAAATCATCATTTCGTATCGATTATTCGAGGTTTACTACTCAACACAGGTAAATTCACCGAGATTTATTAATTCTAACAGGATGGACCAACAACCAGTTACGTACTGTAGTTTCATTCTTTTTTTTAAATATGTTGTAATATTTTCCCGGAAAGCCCAAGTTCCGATGCAGCGAGTGCAGCACACTCTGGAACTGCGGTTTATCCATATCTATAAATGCATCTAATAAGTAGCCCTTTGCAGGGGCGCGCTGCGCCTCTTAACATTTTAGGTGTGACAGCATGCAATTTGCTGGTACTTAGTTTATGTGAAAGCACTACAGAATTGCGGTGGCAGATGATCGGCAGCAGATACTCGCAGCACATGGATGAATGGCGTTCGATTCTATCGAATTCGCGCGCAGCGCGTATAGCGAATTTGGGTATCGCGTGAACGTCGAACACGTCGTACTCCCACTCGATCTTCAACGGTCGCGGCAGCCACGACGGCCACGCTGACTGAAGACAGAAACTCGGCCGCATGTCGACGATGGCTCTCGTTGCCGTAACACCTCTGTGCTTCTACGAAAACCATTAGCAATTGCCGCACGTAGGCCTCTGCAGCACAGATGGCTAGCAGCACGCGCGGGGATTCATTAGCATCACGTCTCATGCATACTCCGTTCGTGCCACGCAAAACTGCTCCAAGCGGACGGTCCCAACCAATGCGGGGTTGATGAACGAGCACGGTGAGTGCTCGACATCGGAGCCTTCTTCAGAATGTGTCCACACCGCACCGTGTCCTGTGTTTCATGTTGGCCAAATGCGTAGATGCGTAGAGCGTAGGGAAGTAGACAAGTAGATGTGTAGATGAGTAGCAAAGAACAACCGCAAAAGCTCATTAACCGCCACGGCGACGAAGTGTGACCCGAAGTTGGGCGGGGCCGCCGCAGCAGGTGAGCTCGCGGTTGTGACTGCTTGAAAGAAAGATGGATTGAAAATGACAACCTCCTTCAAATAATACCTTCTTAAATAGACCAACAACGGCAAGAGTGTAAAGACAATAGCACAGTATCCTGTCAAATCGTTTATGCTATCTAGTATTTTATAATTACAAAAGTAGCCAAATATGCGTTCGTGCAACTCTGGATATAAATACCCAGAGAACTATAAATAAATATATGTAAATCCTGCCAATAACGCTGGTGGGACACAATCTACTGCGTTGTACTCAAGAGCGCAATTGGCCATCCTCGAAAATCCTGTATCACCTGGTGAACTCGGCATGCCTGACTTGCTTGTCTGACAAACAATAAACACCACGTGAATGCACGTACTAAGCTGCGTCTTTTGGTGTGCCGCGGCTATTTAACCCACTGGAAAGCTAAATAGCACGTATGCGCACAGACTTTTGTTGCTGTCAGAATGATGGTCACTCCAGGTTCGGCAACTACAAGTCGTTAGCCGAGTTTTAGAGGAAATATCCCAGAATTAGGGGTCCACACATATTTATGGCGCACTGTAATTATCTGATTGGTTAAAATGGTCTGGTTAGATTTCGGTACATCCAGGAATGGCGAGAACTGCTCCGTCGCGTACGCTCGCCGTCAAGGCGCCCGCGGTCCCCGCTGCTGCTCGCAAGCGGCGTCGGACGTCTTCCAATTCCTCTTCGTCCGAAGATGAGCAGGATCTGGTGAAAGACACGCGTCGTGGCCGAAGCGGCAAGCGGCAGAAGGCCAGCGCCATCCTGAACGAGTTCACGAGTCTGGACGCGCTACTAAACAACGACCTGGCGGAGAAGCGCAAACGCGAGAACCGCGAGCGCAAGCTGCAGAAGCTGCGCGAGGAGAGCGAGACTGTGGATAAGGACGCGCCGCTGGGGAAGCTCATGAGCAGCATGGACACCAACATGTCGACACTATCGGGTGACAGCTACCTCTTCTCGGCTTCAGAGGTGACAGTCACGGAAGAGAAATTTGGCTACGTATTCACACCCATGACAGAGGTGCGTCACTTTGTTGCACCAGAGAAGGTAATATGATGACTAATTGCTGCGTGTTAATTTGGGTTTATACAGCCGCTACCGTACCGCACATACAAGGCGACGGAGACGGAGTTGCAGAGCGACCTCAAGCTCGTGTACGACTCCATGCAGTCTACTGACGATGAAGAATTGAGTGGACTGCTGTGGTCCAAAGCCATCTTGATCCGCTGCATGCTCAAGCGCCAGAGTGAATCGACCACCGGAGACGCTGGGATGACGCCAATTCTCCTGCCTTCAAAGATTGGATCGTGGTTATTTATGACGAGTAAGTTGCGAGATTGCTGGTGTTTTGGGGAGAGACTGTGTATGGGCTCTGACTAGTGATGCGATTTCTTTTTTGCATTTTCCTTCTGTAGTGTCAACACACACCAACAGTCATGTGGCTGGAGGGTGCTTCAGCAACCTCTTCCTGATTCAGAGCTCGGCTGAGAAGATGTCCATCCCAAACTTAAACTCGGGTCTGCCTGTGGCGTGTTTTGCGCATCCGATCAAGGATTTTCGATCAGCGTTTGGCAGCGAGACTCCTTCTATCGAAATGGATTGGGAGCCGTCCATCTACGACTTCCTCAATGCCTTCCGTGCCTACGGTTTCCAGGACAGCAAGCGATCGATGAGCGTGAAAAGCAAGATCCCTGTGACGCCGCCATCCACAAAGAAGCGTGTGCTGCCATTCCCGACCCTGAATATGCACTATGTGCTGATGTACTTGGTGCTTTGCCTGCGCACGAAAACGCTGAAGCTGGAAGGATATGACGCATTCAGCTTTACAATGTTCTTCCTGCGCATGCAATTTGAGATCAACATACATGCCAGTATCGTAGACCTGGCTACCATCTGTATCGAAGAACTACTGGACGTGTTTCCTCGAGCTGAGTGGCGAAGGGAGTGGGCGCCGCAGCTTGTGCTCCGCATTGCTGGAGCGAACGAAGGCTTGTTTGATTCAGCCGCAGGCTGGCTCGCTGTTGCACGCCGACTTCCACGCACTATGCGTGGCACTCAGCTTACCACGGGACTGGCAATCTACGTCCTGCAACATCGAATCGACAAAGATCCGCAGGAAGGGGTACGTCAAATTTGCTTGATTAATGGGATTTGGTGGGTCTTTCAATGGTGCTAATTGTTGGACAATTGTGGCTTGTGTGCAGGCAACGTCGGAAAAACCTCTGAAGTTTCCGATTCAGAGTGGATTAGTTGTGGATATCGTCGCTGGCATTGTGGAGGACTTGACACAGAAATATGCAGAGACTCGCAAGAGTAGCAAGGAATCGAAGAAAACGCCACCTTTCGATCTGCTTTGCAAGAAGGTCGCCCTAATGGACCTGGCACTGCAGGCGTTCCTGAATATTCTCACTGCAAAGGAAATGAAAATTATGCTGAGCAAGCTTGATCAGCTGGCTGACGCTCACAAGTCTACCATGTCGGCGAAGTGGCACGAGCTCAAGACGTTGATTAGTCTCATGCATCGTAAGTATTCGCTTGAGAATTTGCGTATCGGCCGCATCCGAAGTGTATCGCCATCTGCGAAAACCGTGCTGTCGTTTAGTGACGATGGGTAGGAAGGAGTGCAGGGCAACAAGAGATAGAGGTTAACTGGACATGGTATGGTTGAAGGATTGAGGGTCTTTTGTTGGTAGCACTACTGCTGCTCCTGGATCAGTGCCGCATACTGTTTCTGCAATTTGACCTCAACAAGCTGCTGGGAGTTCACCTCATTCGCCAGGCGTACCATGCGGCTCTGCAGCGCCCGCGTCTCAAGACTCGACAGATTCTCGAAGCACGCCTGCTCAATCGTAGCATTCTGAAGCTCTGTCATTTGGTCGCGCAACAGCTCCAGGCCCTGCAGTGAGCGGCGGTAAAACCCACCATTAACAACTCGGGCACGTTCGTCCAGCTTTTGGGCGCGCTTGGCAAGGAACTGTTCAGTTTCCTTCAGCTCCGCAAAACGAGCTTGAACAGCACGCAGTTTGTCCTCGTCAGAAGTAGCAAACTGGAACGACACGCCGCCGCTCTTTCCTTCGCCCTCAGCCTTACTCAAATAGCGCACTTGCACTTCCTCCCATTTCGCACCAAGAACTGAGCCGTCCTGGGTCTTCCAGACGTCGTTCACTCCACATAGACTACCCTCAATCTGCACCATTTGCCGAGCGCGCTCCATTTCGCTATCAGAAAATTGTTGCAAGTGCGGGACTGTAGCCGCGCTCGAAGATTTCTTGCGTTTCTTGCTCTTCTTGGACTTGCCATCGTCAACGGGGTATTTGACGATATCGTGCTCCACCATTCGGTACATTTCGTCTGCAACCTCATTCATCTCGCTATGAATCAACACCTTCACCTTGGATGGGCGAGGGAGCCCCTTTTGCACAGCTGTGGACCGCCGCTTGAATGCAAGTTCTCGTTCCAAGTCTCGCTGCTGCTGCTCACGAGCTTCTCTCTCACCAGCGTCCTCCTCACGCTGAGCAGTAGCACGATCGTTGTCAGCCCCTTCTTTCTCCGGAATGTTAATTTCATACTCGTTTTGGGGAGCAGGCAAACTATCGAAGCCATTGCGTAGGCTAGCAGCCAGCCGCTTGGTCCGAGCCTTTTCCGCCTTAGCATTCTCAGCTTCAGTGCCGTGAAGCTGTTTCGGGTTGATGCCTAGCTCGTCGCGCAGAGGTGTACGCGTTGCTGACATCGGTGTCTTGTCACTGACAGCATCGGACATAGCAAATGACGGTGTTCGAGATGGGGTAGCCCCAGCATAGCCAGTTCCTTCATAGAGCTCGACATTCTCACCGCCTAGAAGCGGGGTCGTACTGTTTCGCATGGCAAGCAGATTTGCCGTCTCCTGCATAATATTCTCGTGCACATCTCGACTAGAAGGCGTCGCAGTTGCACCTCCAGCGGTAGAGCGTAGCGGGGTGGCGCTGTAGTCGCCCATGAGTGCACGCGTCTCGGTTGCCGATCCATTCTCAAGAGCGAGAGCGGCTGCGTGAGTGGCATGCATACCCAGCTTCGCGAGATCGCTCAATTCGTCGTTGGAAACCACAGGAGCAGGCAATTCGAGCGGCGTACGCTTGATGGCATTGATCGGGTCGTTCTTCTCATTCACCGCAGCGATGATTTGTGGCAGATTGGACTTCATAAGCGACTTTTGTCGCTTGTCATCCTGTTTGCGCTCTTTCTTCTCCTGGGCGTCACGACGCACGCCCTCGAGTTTATCCAGCTGCAGTGCCGCGCGCTTGGGGTCAATCCCCTTACTAGAAATCCGTTTCTCCTCAGTAACGTCAAAAAAGCCAGCGGGGGCTTTCTTCTCGAATGGAATCTCACTGGAATAGTCGATGAACTTGCGCTTCTTCATGTTCACTCGCGGGTTGGACGACATGATACCGGCCGCCTTCAATTCGCGCTTCTTTTGCAATACAGCGAGACGTCTTGCCTCCTCCAGCTGCTTCTCACGAGCCTTGCGCTTGGCTTTCTTGCCCTTGGTATTTGCCAGACGAGCTCTGGCCTCCGACAGCATTTCCTTCTCGTCTTCGTCCATGTCCACGGGATCGGGACGTGCAGGTTTGTTCTCCGGGTTGGGGTCGATCTCTCCGGGGCGAAGACGTCTCGGGTCGTCACTGACCTCGACGCCCTCCTTTTGTTGGGCTGCATCTAGTAGGCGTTCGTAATGTTCCATGCACTGCGCAGCAGTGCGACCCACGATGGGGGCGATGGTGCGCCACTGCGAGGGCATGAGCTTGGCCAAATGCAGAAGCTTCTCCTCCTCCTCACGACTCCACTCGGTCTTCTTGATGCTCGGGTCCAGCCACTCGTACCAACGCGCCTTGCACTGCTTGGCTGACTTACGCGACAGCAGCGACGCCACGCGCGCCCACTGGTTCATACCGTACTTCATCACGGCCGCCTTGAGGATCTCATCCTCCGTGTTCTTCCACACGCCACCCTTGATCATGATCCGCATGGCTGGCACAGAGAGGGAGCGGCGCCAACGTCACAGAGAGATACAGGACGCTTGAGAGACTGAAGGCGTTGGCTCCACAATTAAACCGCGCCACACCAAATACACATAGTTGGTGACTTGCGCTAAAAGGGAGTCTAAAACGGCTCTAAACGGCGAAAGAGGCACTTTAAGCGGCGTTAGAGGCACTGCTCTAACAGTAAACTGCCATTTTCATTACGCGCAACTTGGCTTAAAACCTTCGCTCGGGGGGTGAGCATGGAGCAGCGCGGACGGACGTTGGCGGCACAGCTGCAGTTCATGGAGCGCAATGGGCGCGCGCTGGAGGAGCTGGTGGCCAAGATAATGAAGGCACGAGAAGATCAGGAGGCGTTCCTAGGTGCGTTTGCCAGGAGTCTCGAGGACATTGCGGCGCAGGAGGAATGCGCGCCGCTGGCGCAGTGTCTCGGGAATCTGGGCGAGTGCGGTCAGAAGCTGGTGAGCGAGAGCCACGACGTGATGATGCTGCGACCTGAGACGGAGATCTTGCAGGTGGTCACGCAGATCCAGGACTGGGCCATCGTTCCCATGAAGGTGCGGCGTAGAACGAGAAGGATATCATGAGAGGAATCTGACTTGGTGGCGAAGAGACTGCTGGAAGATCGAGAAAAGGCCATCAAGATCGAGGTCAAGCTGCAGAAGGAGTACGACGAGCTGAGGGTTGGTGGCGATGTGGTAATGATATTGTAGTGGATGGTGCTGACTGTTGCTTGCAGCGAGGAAGCTCCGCCAAGGAAAAGGAGAAGAAGCTGAGGATGCTGTCGGACCAGAAACGGCGAGTAGAGAACGTCAACGCATTGCTGGACATACACACGGAGAACTTCGACCGCTACCGCATCCAGAAGATGAAGGCGCGTTCATTGGCTTTGCCATTTGTTTCGCAATTTTGCTGACAACTTGTGAATGATCAATGTTACTGCAGAAAATTGTGAGCGAGTTGGCTCGTTCGCAGGCGTTTTATCATGCTAAAGGGCTGGAGCTCTTTGCGGTTCCGTGTCAAGACATTGCAAGGCTCCAATCGACGGATGCAATCAAAAGGGCACCCCAATCTAACTCTGCAGAGGCAAGTTAGATTGATCCCTGACATAAAGAAAACCTTCAGGCGTTCACTGTTCCGACTAGCTTGGATGGCATTTTCTGCAATTTCCCTACTGTGGTCTTAGTCGTTGTCGCTCATGTCTTAATGTTTACACTACAAAGGTGAAGCTACAATCCCGCCGATTGTCGCCCTCTTTCTCGCTCTTTCCTTCGTTTGCTTTGGCCAAGTTTTGCCATGCTCTCCTGCAATTTTCTCCAGAACGAACCCTTCTCTCTTGGTGTGCGCTGTGGGCTATCAGTGCCGATACCAAACTGCTGACGCCGTGCAATACCAGGTGAGGCCGTCCAGCTCTGTGGAGAGTAGCAATAATCTTCGAGTAACTTGTCGCTGTAAAAGCATCGTTTCTGCATCGCACAGATTCAAAACAAACGGTAAGTCACACTTTTCTCGAATATTAGCAGCGCATACATCCCACCTCTTCGAATTTCTCGTATACCAAGTGCACAGGAACATTTAAGTGATTCGCCAAGCCGAGCTGTAAACTGTCGAAATAGATACAGAGTTTCACGAGTTAGTCTCCAACACACGTTTCGGTTACACTGTAGAGCTGTCGGTACCTCATTTGAACTGGCTGAAGAGATATTTCTCGTCGAGAGAACGTCGGGGTCGCTTGTGACACGAACGATACGCCGTAGTCGGACTGAGTGCAGCAGAAGTCCACAAGTATCCCTTTAGGATAAACCTAGTAACAAAGGGGGATACAGCACCATGAACGTACCTGTGGCAAATGCGAGAACTTCACCGAGTGCTCATACATGTGTCGATAGACTGCGTCACTCAGAGATTCCAGCTCACTACCTCGTTCTTCACAGAGGTGTATTCTGTCGACGAACGATGCCCACTTCAGTGCACGAACGCAGCACAAATGTGTTGTCAGGGCCATCGTACCACCCCTACGTAAGGTTAACCACCTGAAGTCTTACCTCTGTCATGGTTTCTTCGGCGGTGTATTTGTGAATGAAAGGATGCTGAAGGAGTGTTTCTGCCGATGGTCGCTCGTCTGGGTCAATTGTTAGGCACTACAAACACACAGACGTCACTTCACATTTTTCGCGGGACGAATAGAAGGATTCACAATATTCATCGAACCTGATCAGTGAACGAGCGGCATTCCTCGGAGAATGATTCAGCTGGCAATTTGAGGCATTGTTCATTTGAAACCTGTAAGAAAAAATAGTGGGCGGTGTCAACCAAATGCATCAAATAAGCAACCATGAACCAACAACTCACAGAATCAACCAAGCCGAAGAACCCGTCCTGCGTCGGAAGCGGGTAGCGACCCAAAGCAACAGATATCAAGGCAAGGCCAAAGGACCAGATATCCGCTGCAGAACAAAAGAAAAGTGAGTAGGTAAGCTGAGCTTGCTGTAAGCGAACGCATGTAACGGCACCGTCTCACCTGGATAGGAATAATCGCCGCCACCTATCCGCTCTGGGGCCATGTACAGTAGGGTGCCCACAAATGTTTTCGTCGAGGTGGAGTTATCATTCAGAGTGCGCGCCAAACCAAAATCCGAGATCTTGACCTCGCCTTGTCGGTTCGTAAGCACGTTGTGCGGCTTGATATCGCGATGAACCATTCGCTTGTTGTGGATATGAGCTAAGCCGTGCAACACACCAGTTGCTAGCCGCGCTAAAACCTTTTCATTCTGACAGCCACCGCGCAAAACGATATCCTGGAGCGACCCCGTACTCATGTATTCCATGACCATGCAAATGGAATTCTTGGGACGATCGACAAATGCATCGTAGAAGGAGACGATATAGGGACTGGGCCTGCACACAACACGAGCAATAGTTTTTCTGAGCACACCGTGGTATGACCTCACAGTTTGCTGTATGATTGGGGAACGTACTTCGCTTTGGGCTTGCTGGTGCTTTTCCCGGTAGCAGGATGCCTAGGCACCGGGTTATCATTATCTGCCATGGGCACAAGGTTTGAATACAGCGCATGGAGTTCGCGGACCATTTGCCGACGCTGACCCCGTCCGTAAACAGGAACGTCCTTCATCATGCAAAGAGCATCATCACCACAAGTGAGCGATAAAACACAAATCTGTCCCTAGAAGATATCAAACGGACCTTGACGGCGACCACCTTCAGTGTCGGGATATGGATAGCCTTATAAACCACGCCAGAAGCTCCTCGGCCGATCTCTTTTACGCGTTCAAGGTTTTCTTGTAGGTGCAGACATGCAGCGTCAGGAGACGAAATTCCTGCCTCTGATATAGCAACGTTCCTGGTGGTGAACATGCCGTGATTGGGTGAATAGGCACTTCCTGCACTATGCCTTTCGCCTTCTATACAATTCAAATCCACATCGTAACGATCGCATACACCCAGTTAGACCTGGAGCCAAAACCCCATTGAAATGCCAGCAAAACGAACCGCTTGGAGATGGAAGATCCGATTCTGAGCCTGAACTAAAATTCAATTTCATCATCGCCTGTTGTGCAGCACTGGGGCCATTTACAGGAGTATTTGATCCCGATGCAGCAGCAGCTGCGATCGCAGCCGCTTCCATAGCATCTCGCTTCGCAATAAGTCGAGTTGCAGCTCGCTGGGCCCGCTCTTCAGCTTGCTGAGGCGTAGGCATGTCTTCCAGCTTGAGTCGCAACTGAGGACGCTTGCCAGTACGGCTACCTGGGGTTCTTTTCGCTGATTCAACAGCTTTCCACTGCGGAGTTCGCGGGGGAGACACAGGAGGCGGCGTTTCTGCTGACGATGACCATTCCGACTTCTTTAGCGGTGATTGTGGCCTCTGCCATTTTTCTTCAAGCGATAGCTGGTTAGTCAGTGAGTTAATTTCCTTGTCCACCTCCCTCGCCGTCTTGTCCACGTTTTCCACTGGGGGATCGTCAACAGTATTAGTCTGATGTAAACCATTGCTGCTAGCTGCTATCGTAGCTGGAGGTGGGGTGTCAGCACCTTTAATAGTAAAAGGTGGCGGTGGCTTCCCTGCTTCTGCAGTTTGCGTCAGCAATCCTGGTTGTTTCAACAACACTGTATCTGGTTCAGGAGAGACCGGGAACTCCTTGTTCATCCAGGAACACTCCCACGACTTGACTTCTGCAATCCGCAGCTCGCGGGGACAGATATCTGGAAAGATTTGAGCGATCACTTCGTCGTCAGTCTAAAGGAATTGCATCAAACACGGCGTCAGTCACGACATCTCTCCTATTAGCAGCCTCTGCATCCTCTGCACCTGTTCCGTAAGATTAGGCGCCGACTGTGGTCTGGACAGCATGTCCTTGTGCGCCAGGAACTTCCCGTGGTGCTGTGCTCGCCCCGCCCGCAGCACGATTGGGACAATACCGTCCGTGTTGGCGAAGGACGAGCTGTTGGACTGCAGCGTCGTGTTGGCCGCCGACCGGTCGCTCCCTTCGTAAGGTCGCTGCTCGTAGCTGGCGCTCTCCACGCGTCCGCGCTTGTGGAAACGCTCCATAAGCGTCTTACGCGAGATCTCCTGGATAGAACCATCCAGCAGGTCACGCCGGTGGCTGGTGGTTGTGCTGGAGGCGCTGCTGTTAACGCTGGACGCAGCGGATGCGGGCGGCGATGTATCGCGTGCCGCAGCGGGTTTGGACACGTGCCGGTTCTTCGTCTTGCTGTTGTTGTGCTGCTCCGGCATGGCGCTCGTCCTGCCCAGGCCGATGAAGCTCACCGAAGTGTACCTCTCCCTTTGGAAATCCTTGAACGGTTTCTAAGAGAAAACGAAATAAGAGCAATTTGCTACTAAGTTGTTGATACGGTTAAATAGCAGCTTCAACATCGGTCGGCCGCTACTAGTGAGAGCTAGTCCGTTTGCAAGAATATACAGCGCTGATGTAGTGGAAGTTAGCCCGTACCAATTGCAAGAATATACAGCACCGCTCGTGTTGTCGCCGCATCTTAGAGAGAAGTAAGATAGCAGGCGTCATTGACGACTGCGCCTCGTCATTGGAGATAGTTGTCGCTGTAGATAAACGTTTTACAGTCGGTTACCTCGTTTAGTCAGCGCCGGCGCAGCATGGACAAGACCATCACAATTCTCTGGACAAGCCTCAGCACATGCTGCACTCGGTTTGTTCTTCAAAACCTACGAGACGGTGGATAGACTTGGTAATGAAAATGCATGGTACTGACACGCGAATTCTCGGAGAACTTCACAGTTAAGTTCACTAATACGCTGACGGTCAAACATGGTACAGTGTTCCACGTCCCGTTTAAGTACGAAATATGTTGATGAGGAAGAAACCATTCACTATCGTTGTTCCTGAGGCGAGAGCTACACTAACTGCGATCGCGATGGACGAGGAGATGAAGAGCGAGACGAAAGCGGAGGTGGCGCCGACCGCGGCCACGGGCGAGGAGAAGCGCTTCGAGATCAAGAAGTGGAACGCCGTGGCGCTCTGGTCCTGGGGTGAGTGCACGGCGAGGCCAAGCAGTCGAGATCTTTCAGCTCAGCAACTAATAATTATTAATTACTGCGCAGACATCGTCGTGGACAACTGCGCTATTTGCCGCAACCACATTATGGACCTGTGCATCGAATGCCAGGCCAATCAAGCGTCAGCCACCAGCGAGGAGTGTACGGTGGCCTGGGGTGTCTGCAGTACGTCCTTGGATCTGTCTATCTGGGTTGGTTCGGATTATTTACTCATTCTTTTTTTGCTTGCTGCAGACCACGCGTTTCACTTCCACTGCATCTCTCGGTGGCTCAAGACTCGCCAAGTGTGTCCGCTCGACAACCGCGAGTGGGAGTTCCAGAAATACGGCAGATAAGCGGAGACAGCGCTGGAGTGAGCTTACGAGATGCGCCACGGTTGTGTGTCTGCTGTAGAAGCACAATGTGGTGTGGAGTTGAACACGCAGAGATTGCTGTTTAGCCACACCAAGTTCGAGAGAGGAAAAGAGCTTCCAAGACGTATCGGAGCATGATTTTTTTAGCTACTTGAGTACGTTCTTTTCTCTCATTAACTTCTCTTACTAACGTTTTATCAGCGAAATTTTTGGGATTGACCTTCACACCACGCGAATCGGTTTATGGGCTATTGAATGCCTAACGATCGAAGCTTCTTGTCTTCGAGAATACATAAGTTCAAAAGAACTTTTACGTCCACAGGGAGAGAACGCCCATGGCGCCATAACCTGTGAGCAGAGCAGAGCATTTCTCGATCTGGAATCGAGGGTCTTGCAGCTCTTGGGGGATGATTTCCATGATGGCAACGAACAGGAAGGTGCCACCAGCGAACGCAGCACAGACACCACCCGCAGGCGTCGCATGGTTCGTGTCAACCAGCAATCGACCGAACAAAATGCCCGTGGGCGTCATGAGCGAGAAGACCGCGACGGAGGACAGGAGCTGCTTCTGCGAGACGTTGTGGTGCAGAAACTCGAGCGCAAGCGCGAATGCCGCCAGCGACTTGTGAGCCAAGATAGCGACCAGGATATCCCAGGCCGGAGTGCTCGAAGCTCCCATGCCCATGCCCTCCATCACAGAGTGGAAAGACAGTGCGATGAACACGACTAGAGCCAGAATGGGGTTGCCCTTGACAATACCGTGAATGTGCGAGTGCGGCTCCTCCTTGCCATCTTCAGCGTGGAGGGCTAGCTCAGTACTCGCTCCTTGGGTGCCGTAGTCTCCATTCTCCAGTTGGCCGTGAGAGTGGCCATTAGTCTTGGCCAGGTTGTCCACCTCGGCGGCGCGCGGGACCTCGAGCAGCGCTTCGCGCTCTTGCTGGTCGTGTCCATTTTGCACCTTGCTGTAGTGCCGTTGCAGCGTGTGCGCGAGCACCTCAATGAGCAGCACCATGAGGAAGCCGCATCCGTAGAAGAAGTTGGCCCACTTGAAGCAGCGCTTGTTGTCACCATCGTAGCGCGTACGCACGGCCAGGAAGACCTCAGCAGTGTGCTCGCAGCCCCACTCGGTGAGTGCCGCGTTGTTCTGCGCGTCCGGCAGTAAGTGCATGCAAGAGCTGGCAAGGAAGATGCCGGCCGCCACCATGTTGAGCACGCTACTGGCGCGCTTGCTCACGCGCTGGCTGCTCAACAGAGGCGCTATGCCGCCCACTAGCGCCAGCACCCAGATGCAGAGCGCCGCGGCCAGTTTAAATTCATCCACAGGGTCCATTGCTCGCTTGTCCAGGTGGTGCAGAGGTTGCAATCAGTTGTCAGCGCCTTACGGGAAATCGCAGAGTGAAGAGCTGCGTGTACAGCGCTGGGCTTCCTCGCTGCATCGCTGCCATTTCTCCTTTATCCGACGGCGGCAAATTCGTGACTGGATGGGCGAAAACCTGATGTGGTTCACATGAGCTCAAATATATAGGGTATTACAGGCTCAAGCGATTTTACAACTGAAACACATGATCCCTCACCAGTCCTGCTAATAGATGTATCATCCTAACGAGGTTTTAGTATTAGGATAAAGAGACTTGTCCGAAGGCGGCGTAGCGGCACCTTCTGTCTGAGTCCGGTTGGCAAACGACACATGAGCGCACAAGGTCGGCCTTACCTAATATTAATGCTAACGTGGGCGGAGTACCCGCGCTGTCTTGAAGCTGCTCGATTAATGATGTGTTGCTGCATCAGCATCCAGCAGACGGCGGAGGCACGCGCCTGCAGTGCCAGATACGGGCTCGGATTCGCTGTCCGTGGACAAGATCAAGGTGATCATACTGGGGGAGACGGCCGCGGGCAAGACAACGCTGTTCAGGCGCTGGATGGGATCTCCACTCGACGCCGATTACGTGCCGTCTACCACGGGTGAGCAAGCGAGGCGGTCCTGTGTAAATGAAATGACCGACGCGTGAACATCTAACAAAGCTTGTCGATTACCGCTTAGCCAGCGTAGGCGCCAAGCTGCTTCGACTGGAGGGACACGAACCAGTTGTTTTTGAAGTTCGTCCTTAACGTTTTTGCTTAGTGGTAAGATCATATCTACTGCAGAGTTGGTGTTGACTAGTTGGTGTTCGCAGTTATGGGACGTGCCTCCGCAGAGTTTCGCTGGGCCGAGCATCTTCGCGCGCTACTTTCGCGGTGCCCAGGCAGTTGTGCTGGTCTTCAGCCTGCAGACTCCAGCTTCGTGGCGAGTACTGCCCACGTACGCTGACGTCGCCCGTCTAGAGATCGCTGCGGCTGAGACGTTCGAAACCCAATCACCAAAGTCGCTGCCGGTTGTGATGGTCGGCAACAAACGCGACTGCATCGACAAAGACAACCGACAAGAGCAAGACGCTGCTCGCTCGTGGTGTAGTGATAATGGTGCTGCCTACGTTGAGGTATCAGCTCTTGCTGGAGACTCGGCTGCCGTGCTCAACGTCCTGAAGCTTATCGTCACGACTACCAATCCCTCTTCAAGCTGATTTGAGTTAGGGGGTACTTTAATAGTTTAGAAATTTATATCAACTTTCAAACTTTTATCAATTTTGCCGGGAAACAATACTTGTACGCCAAAACCAACGGAAGATGTCGGACGAGCAGGCGCGCACCAGCATGGAACCCCCGAGTCTGGAGCTTAAGCAGCTGGGCCGCGAGACCAAAAACCTCAAGCACAAGCACAAGAGCAAGCGCGGCGGCAAGTGCGACGCCAATAAGAGCGGGGATCTCAAGCGCGGCGGCAAGTGCGACGCCAATAAGAGCGGAGATCTCAAGCGCTCGCCGTCGTCCGCTGCATCCCCCGGCCGCCACCACGTCCACTCCAAGCGCAACTCCAAGGCCAACCGCGAGGACGCACTGCGAGAATTACTGGCGGGAAAGATCGCGGAGATTGAAGTGGGTGGCGACGAAAACCTTGAGGCGCCCATTGACATATCGGGAATCTACCAGGACGAGACGCTTGCGAGGCAGCTGAAGGACAAGGCGGAGGCTCTGAAACAGAGCGAGACCATGCCCGCCGAGGAGAAGGTGGTGGAGCTCGCGAGTAGTATTACTCAAGCGGTAACGGATATGACTGTAGAGAGGTGGTGGCTGTTAGAGACTGACGGGTGGAGTTATGACAGAGCGAGCAGCTGGAGCTGATGCAGAAGAAGATCAGCGAGCTGAACGCCAAGTGCATCCTGCTCAAGCAGCGCAAAAGTGCAGGTGTGTATCTGTATCTTTGCTGCTGGCGTGGTTCTTGTGGTTTACATAGTATTTGTGCTTGATGCAGTGAACACTGAGCTGGTCAAGACGAACACGTCCAAGGTCAAGCTGGAGCAGCTCTGTCGTGAGCTGCAGAAGCAGAACAAGCTCATTGTGGTATGTGGGGCTGTGTCACAAGTTGGATGCTGCTTTAATTCATGCTGACATTTGACTGTTTGATGCAGAGCGAGAGCCGTCGTATCGCTGATGAAGAAGACCAGAAGAGGTGCGCTTCGAATAGGATTTTGCTAGTATCTGTGTAGTATTTTGATGTTTACCCAATTAATTTCTGCTCGTTGTGCTTGCAGACGTGAACTGTCAGCCCAGTTTCAGAAAACGATCGAAGATGTTAGTGCCAAGATGGACAAGCAGGGCCAGGACTACGTGGCCTCGTTGAAAGAGAACGAAAAGTACGTTGTGTAGTGACCTGTTGCCAACATGTCGTGCTTATCTACATGTATTTTGTTACGCAGCCTTCAACAGAGACTGAAGACATTCCTCGAGCAATACACGGTGCGCGAAGAGCACTTCCAGCGTCAACTAGAAGCCAAGGATCTGACAGTCCAGCTAGCGGAAACGAAGCTGCAACACCAGGTGGAGCTCACCACACGGGAGGCGGAGAAGGTGAAAATTACTCTTGATAAGGCGAAAGAGTTCTCGGATCGCGAGATTGAACTGCAAGCGCAGCTCAACTCGTACTCTGAGAAGTTCGATGTGGTGCAGGAAACACTGACGAAGAGCAATCAGATGTTCACCACCTTCCGTGAAGAGATGGATAAGATGGCAAAAACGACCAAGAAGCTAGAGAAGGAGAACGTTGCGCTCAGAAAGAAGTGCGCCGCCTACGACAGCGGTGCGATCGCTTCTATTCAAGAGCAGGTGGCATCTGCTGAGGAGACGTTGAAGCTGCAGGAGAAGGTCAAGAAGCTAGAGAATCTGTGTCGCCATCTTCAAGCTGAGCGCAATAGCATTCGGCAAGCCCAGCAAGTTCAAACCGCTGCCGCTGCTGCTACCGAGTCAGCTTGAATTAGAGTGCATCTTCTGTAGCTCAACGCACTGATCAGACCAAATATAGTGGATCAATCCAAGACTAGTCGACGGTAATAGATCCGTGCATTTCCTGTGCTATGTGGTGTATATTTTCGCAATGCCCAATTCTCCTCTTGTGTCCAGCGAAGGCTGAATCGGAAATCCAGCAACAATGAAGTCCATCGCGGATAATGGGAGGAGTGGGGGTGCTTCGATCACGACTGGAAGCGCGTCAAGCATTTCAATGGCGAATTATACGCACGCGAAAAAGCGCATTGGTGGCAAGGATGCCCCTGTTAACTATTCGTTTGAGGAGCGAGTATTCTGTCCGGGTGATACTGCCCCTGACAAGGCTGCAGCGAAGTTGGAGGTCGTGGAAGTGCTTCGTTCGCGCATTCTTTCATCGGAGAAGCCGCAATGGAATCAATCAACTTCGAACTGGGACAACATGCAGATGACTGGCAAGTGCTATAAGCGCACCAACGTCAACGCTGAGGTGAGCTAGTTATCGGTGCTGCTTGAACGTCCTGTTCGTCGTGAAATTAATCTGTGTATTTATTAATGAATACATTTACAGAGAAATCCCGCGCACATGTTCAAGTACAGTTACCGTGCTGAGAAGCTGCCAAAGAAGAACCCGACACACACACCTAAGTCAAACCGTTTCAACACAGGTATCCTGGAAGTGGCTCTAAAGGACGAATACGTCGGCGAAGCTTTCGGGGACGAGCGTGTGATGAAAGTACGTTTGTGTCAATTGTTGCAATACGTTAGGGTCATGAGATTTACAATGATAATTCAGGGAATCGCCAAGTGCACGGAGGAGCTGCCCAATCATCCAGACTTGCGCGATGCCAAAGCCTGGAACCAGTCGGTCGAGCTAACAAAGGATGATCGCAAGGAGCACGTACGTGGATCCATGTGATGCCATGCCTATTGAATTGCGAACTATGTGGTTGATGCAGTTTGTAGCATTGGAGGCTGCGCGACTGACCAACAGCGAGAAATGGCGGCACAAGGTCAGAGCAAAGGACAACTACAAGAGTCCAGAACAGCTATCGAAGGAGCTGACAGAGCGCAAGCGCTAGGTGAAGCAGGAACTTGTAGCTGCAAGAACAAACCAGGATAAAACACATCAATTCTAAAACCACGACTAGTACTACTAGTCACCTTTTAGTGTTAATGTTGCCTGTGAACGGACGCGGCGGTTGCTAGCCAACGCACTCCTTACGAGCACTATAACATTTTAGCCAAGATGGCGACACCGACTCCTCCTGAATCGCTTGTGCAGTATGGTGAGCCAATCTTCACGGGTGAGACGCTCGACCCACCAAGGAAGGCCCCCAACTCGGGGTCCTCCTCAAAATCAATCACCGCAGCAACGGTCGTGGCAGCAGCAACTGAATCCGCTGGAGCAACCGCTAATGGCAAAGGCTCCGATGGTGTCGCTCGGGTCGAAGATATCCTAAATGCCATCTTACCACCTCAGTACGCTAACCATATTCTACTTGGATCGCTTTAACTCTTTCACTAACTCTGTCGGCTCTGCTGCTCGTAGGATGTGGTCTGAGGAAAATTCGGGTTTCTGGCTTCGATACGCGTCGAGTGTGCCCTCGACTCGCTTCGACGTGCTGAAGTTGCAGGAAGCTCTTGATGCCAAGCTACTACAACGACAAGCTCGCGAAAGTGGCATTTGTCCTGTTCGAGAGGATCTGTACTCGCAAGCTTTCGATGAATTGATCCGTGAGGTGACACTCAACTGTCCCGAGAGAGGATTGCTCTTATTGCGAGTGCGCGATGAACTGCGACTCACGACGGATGCTTACAAGACGCTCTACGACTCGAGTCTGACCTTTGGGGTGCGGAAACAACTACAGGCTGAAGATGGCATGGGAGATCTTGCAGAGCAGATTGCCAGTCTTCAGCGTGACAAGGAGGAGAGCGAGAGCAACGTGGCTGAGCTCACCAACAAACTCGAGGTCATTGAGAAGCGAGCAGCCGAACGTAAGGCTTTGCAAGAGAAGAAGTTTAAGGAGGAGCTGGATTTCCTCAAGTACCAAGGACAGCATCTCGATGCCTTCCTCAAGTCTGCTGGGGGTGGTACTGGTGTGTCTGCAGGTGCCAAGTGAGCACAAGATGTACGAGCACCAAGGAGTGTAACACAAAATAAAGATATTCGCAACGTAAGAACAAAATATCGATATTGATACGCCACCTTGTTGTTGGATAGCTCCTCGGAAAGCATTTCTGCACTAGCATAGATGTAGGTATTCCGCTTATGTCGCATGACCATCTTCCTTGCTACTAAGAGGTTGACTCATACCTGCAGCCATTTCAGTGAGAAGTGCGTGTGCTGCCGTCACATATTTCTTCTGCTCCTGTGTGACTTGGCGACGTACGTGCTGCCTCTGTACATGCGGCAGCAAGAAGCTTGCTACAAGTTCTCGCACCACGGTTTCGTCACTGTCCATTTCGTCTTCAAGCTGCAGCACGATTCCGTCCACGCCAGCGCTGCGAACATGCAGCTGGTTCAGTGCTTGGGCATGAGATTGCTCCAGAGCAATCTCTTCCAGCACATCGTCCACGAAGTCGCGAGATGTTTCCTGATGTACCTGCATCACACGCCGGAAGACCTCATCTTCACGCTCACGCAACAGATCTTCAGCTTGTCGTCGTCCTCCTTCCTCTACTTCACGGGCGCACCGCTCTTCGGTCGCCTTGATCACGAAAGCTCGCATCTTGGCCATCTCACGTGATCGAGAGAGCTCTTTAGATAAGAAATCGAGCATTTCGGACACCACTTCACCCTCCACGCGTGTTTTCGCTGCGTTTGCCACACGGTCAACCGCCTCAGTACCAGATCCCTGCAGGAGGGCGAACTCATTGCGGCGTTGCAGTGCAAGTTGCTCGTCAGCTGCACGCAGCTCAGCGATAAGATCAGAACGCCTCTCCTTGCCCTCGAACATCATGTTTTGGACCGCACGACCGCGTAGCAATTTCTGCAGTAAACGCACCGCGTCATCCACATCGTTTTCTTGTGCGTCAGCGACGTGAGTAAGCGCGTAGTCCGGAGTGGGTGGACGTACAAGCTGCTGCTGTCTCTGGCTAGCCCGTCGTGAGAGTGGACTGTCAGTGTTCTGGTGAGATTGGCCATAAATTCCATGAGTTGTGGCGCCGCCTTCGTTCTGTTCCTTGTTCTTGTTAATAATGGACTCCACCTTGAGCAGGTGAGCCTCAATAGCCGCTTGCTTCCTTTCCTTGGCAGTGCGGCCACTCTTCTCACGAGGCTTGTACTTGCCCGCAGAAGATTGTAACATTCTTGCAGGTAACGTACTCTCAAGTTCTCGCAAACCATCAAGCTGCAAGAACTGAGGCTTCCCGATACCCGATTCACTCACTTCGGTCTTGCCAGCCTTGCCATCACGCGTGATGGGAGCATACACGTGGGAACCGAAGTTGGCATAGTCAGCAATGATGTCACGTCCTCGCTCGGGCTTTGACGCCCCGAATCCGCGCTCGTGTTGCCTCTCTGCTCGTTTCTTGGTCAATTTCCTCAGTGCTGCCACACGCTCCTGCTGAATAGCCTCAAGCGCATTTTCCTTATCGTGAAGCAGTCGCTGTCGAAGCGCTTCGAGTCGTTGTTCCGAAAGGAACGCGTTCTCCTTCTCTCGCTCTGCAAGTGCTTGTCGAAGCAGAGCTACACGTTGATCATGGAATGCGTCGATCTCAGCTTCGCGATATGCCCATTCACGGGTCTCCTGAGCTTCCAGCATGGCCTTACGCAGCAGGAAGCTGGCTTCGTCTGTCATGGGGGGTAATGACGACTCGAAAGCGCGTTTCTTGCGGTTCCGCTCGATGAGTTCCAGCTCAGCGTGGCCAATTGGTAGCTGTCCACGACCATGGTTTAGCCCCACGAGCGTTGCTATCTCGGGTGTTATACCTGTTGCAGTCTTCTGGATGGTGTAGTCAGGTGTGTATGGATCTGTCTGCGCCTCGGAGTCACGATACACTGTTTGGATGCCCACCGACCGTGTGGCTCCTTCGAGCAGTTCGGCAGCAACGTGGGAAGATGTCGATGCTTTTGCATCTCGATGCTTGACTGGGAGTGTGGGGACAGCGTACACAGGAGCTAGTAACACTTCCGGTGGCTCGGCTTGTAGATGCGGCAACACTGGTCTTCGATGAAACTTGACACGTTCACTGCCGCTAATGAGATGGCTACCCTCTGTTGGATTCTGGTTGTTGATGGCGCTGCTTGTGTTTGCCGGTTTTGAAGATGCTCGGTAGACACCTTTGCGGAACGCGCCGCCTGAGCTTGAGACTGTGTACACAGTGTCTGCAGAGGGAGGACGCATACGAGTTAGCTGGATCAAGACACGACATCCAAGTAAGATGAGGAGCCTACCATAGACAGGATCAAGCGCCCGGGATGGCACCGTCTGCGACATAGTGCAGGACTGCAAAGCAGCCTAGAGGTCTAGAGCTCTCAAAGATCGATCGGTAGTTTACAGAGAGAAGCTCTACGACACCAAAACCGTTTCGGCGACGCTGTTCAGGAGGCGTTCCGTGTAAATAGCACTTGGCAAACATGACACACAACAGCAGCAACATGTACATTTTCCATCACCCCAAAATGTGCACATGCACTAACCTGCTTGGTTGTTCTAAGACGAGACACTTTTTGCGAACTTGAGTGCGAGATGCTTGGAATGGGTCACGCAGTCGGCTAGCCCAATGCCGTAGAAGCTGTTGCCACCCAGGAACAGACCCGGTGCGCTGCGAGTAGCCTGTTTCTCAATACGCTGCAGCGTCTGGCCGAAACCCACGTGGTATTGCGGGATGCCATTCGTCATGGTCATGGCACGCACGTAGTCGGGCATCTGCGTGATACCGAGGTGACGCTTCAAGGCGTCCAGGGCGTTGCGCTCCAGTTCTCCTTCGGGAAGCGATGCCACCTCACGGAAGTGCGCGCCGCCGCTCATGACGCTCAGACGCGTCTGCATCTCGCCCTCAGCATTTTGCACGGGGAAAGTGTTGGAGTCAAACACTACACCAAGCACCTTCTCACGCTCTGAAGTGGGGATCAGGTAGCCGAAGCCGTCAGTCATCAACACCTTCTCGTTGTACCCAACGTGCACCATGCCCATGTCCACGAACTTGATCTCGTTCAGTGCCTCAGCTAAACCAGGCGCTGTATCCTTCACCACTGGGGCCAAGTAGCACGCCGGAATCGTAGAGAACACGTGTGAAGCTCTAATCGGCTCCTGGATCTCTCCTGATGTAGGGTCCTTGCTCTCTACGACGAAACGCGGTCCCTTAGACGACGTGTTATTCTGTCCATGGACCTCGAGCCTCGTCACCTTCGTGTTGAGTTGCAGATCCGCCATTGGGTCGTTCTTGATGCTGTCTGCCAGTGCATCCATCAGTGTGCTCATACCGTCGGTGAAGCTGACACTGATGGACTTCTCGTGTTTTTTGACGAACGCCGACTTGTTAGTGCCGTCCAGCAGCGTATCGTCACCCTTAGAGCCACCGAAGAGCATGCCCTTCACCACAGATCCGTGCTTCTTCTCCAAGTCCACCAGCATGGGGAAGCACGAGCGTATCGAGAGCTTCCTGATGTCGCCGCCGAAGATGCCGGAAGCCATGGGGTCCAGTAGCTTCTCGGCCACCAAAGGGCTAAACCTCCTGGCTATAAACTTGTACACGGACTCATCCTCCATCGCTCCAGGTTTGACAAACAGCTCATGCAACGCAGCGCGCGCTACAGCCAGCGACAGTGGCCAACGCAGCGCCTCCAGCAGCGACGTGGGCAGCTTCTCCACCTTGCCGTCGCGCAAAATGTAGCGCGCCTGGGCTACCGGGTCCACAGCCTGCACCTGGCCCTGCAACTGCAGCTGCTCCACGAGGCGCAACATCTCGGCTCCGTTGCGCGATGGGCGGAAGCCTCTGGGTCCTTCTTCGAACAAACCCCCCTCGCGCTTGGCCGTACGCACCCAACCCCCCGAGGCGGTGCTGGCGTCCAGCACGCGGATGCGCGTGGCGTCGGCCACGGCCTTGGGCAGCGCCTGGCGCAGGAAATAGGCCAGCGTCAGACCGGAGATGCCGCCGCCCAAGACCACCACGTCCCGAGTTACCGCAGCCATCGTCTTCGTCACTACGATGGTAGATTGGAACTGTGCAACAGTCAACATGGATACGAAACGCTGCCGATTGGCTAGAAAATGTAGATTATATTGACCAATCATAGCTAAGTTGACGTGGTTGAAGTGTAGTTTTAGGGGCTGCTAGGCTGCTGAACCTTCTTGCCCTTGAAGAGTCCGCCGAGGGCGCTAAGGCCGCCTGCCGACTTGCCGCTTTCGCCGCTGGGCGCAAGACCCTCGCCCTCCGCCTTCTGCTGCTTCGCGCGGCGCTCCAGCTCCTGCAGTCGCGCCTCCAGTTGGTCGTACGTGCCCTTGGCCACTCCGCGCAGACGCTTCTGCAGGATAATGGCGGAGATGATGAGAGGCAATAGGAACAGGCTCAGGAACAGCGCACAGAGCGAGATGGCCAGCGTCGTGCCCAGAACGTTGTTACAGAGCGCCTCGTTGATGGCGTCGAACGAGAGATTCGCCCACGCGCAGTCGACAGAGCAGCGCGCCTGCTCCACAGCTGTCAACATGTTGCGCACGGCACCGTTTTCGCCCAGCATCTTCGACAGCGGACCGGTCTTGAGAGCCGCGATCTTCGTGAAGTAATTGGTGGCGAACTCGCTAATGGAGACCGTGTAGTTCCACTGGTCCGGGAACGTTTTGCCCGTGTCGCCCAGAAGAGTCTCGCGCATCTCGTCCAGCATCGCGCTTGCCTTATCGAAGGCCACCAAGTATTCGTAAGCCTCGTAGAAGGCGAGCTGGCAAGAGGCTTGCGTAGTAGTCTTGGCTGTCGAGTTGGATTCACACAGGCCGGTCATGTAACACATGGGCAGCTCGTCGGTGGTCCTGTTGGCACAGCCATACGAACTGGACAACTCGCTATACGCCAGCCAAGGTGTTAGAACATTCTCTTGGGTGAACTTCACGACCGGTTTCTTCTTCGCCGCTTCTGCTGCCGTGGAAAGCTTGGACACAAGGCTCCTCGCCTTCGTCGAGTTAAAGCTGAAGTCAGTGAGATCAAAATTCGAGACGATCTCGCCGTAGGTCGAGACGATAGTCTGCATACTCGTCGTGTCCGCACCCTGGAGAATCTTGTATTCGTCTTCTACGTTGCACGAGAAAGACAGCGGGACGTCGAGACCCAGCGGTGCTAGGATGTTACTGCCGTTGAAGCAGGCATTCGCCATTGATGCCATCTGTGTCGATGCGTACGGGGACATATCCTGGTGCAACAACTTCATGTATTCGCACGAGTCGTACCACACGGCGCCGACAGCGAGGAGGGACGCCGACAGGACAAAGCTCAGCACACAAACTAGCACACCCAGGGACCAGCTGACGTGCAGCAAGTGTACCCACTTGGTCGTCTTGGTGGTGCATGCGTTCATGACGATGGCAATGATGCCCACAATTGACGCGATCATTCCGAACAAGAAGATGCAAACTACAAGCGCGCTGCGGGAGAAAGACAAGTCGTTGAACGTGGTAGTGAGTACGTCGACAATGTCCATGGAGCTGTTAGTCGTCGCACCCAAGGCTGTCATATCCCGTACTGCCGTGCGCAAAGTCGAATTGAGAGCGCTACCGCCGGCTACAAACGAGCTTAGCAGCAAGCTGACAGCATCGCCAACCACATCACTACTAGCCGAGATGGCAGCGGCAGTGTTGTTGACAAAGAACGTGACAGGAGAGCCACACACTCTGTCGGGGCACGCCAAGCAGAACGTCTCGCTTGTTGCGGGGTCGCAGGTCAGTGTCGGGAATGATCCGTGGTTGTAGTAAATGCTCCCGAAGTCCGCGATCATTTTTCTAAGTGTAGCACCGTCCGTGGCAATCCAGTCAGAGTTCTTGAGCTGAGCATTCACCGCCTTCGACGCAACAGTAAGCTCTGTGGTGGCGTTGTTCAGTGGAGTGAGCAGGTTGGTCACGAAGATGTTTGCGTTTTCTAGAGTTGCCTTAAGTGAGTGCAGCACATCTTCGACACCATCCGAGATATTGGTGTTCAGCGCTGCTGTGACGACCATGCAGATGAAGACCGCCAGTGAGCACACCAGGAAGGTGAGTGTTGGAATAATGATATTGCAGCGTGTGTAGCCTTTTTCGTTGGGTTCACGTCCACCGCAGCGGTTGAAGACGCAACGAAGCACTACGAAGCCAATGCAGCCCAACGCCGTGAGTACTCCCATGACAGTGCCGGGGGCCACGAAAGGTGCTAAAGAGCTAGGATAACCCGTTGACATCCACTTGGTCGCAGTAGTAACATCCGCATCCGTGAAAACCTGCCGGCGGGCTTCTGACCCGCCAGGCACAACATCGTCCCACTTGCAGTTGCTCCGGCGCTCACATTTCCCCTTACTGTTGCATGAGTTTGTGTCAAGCATGACGACACACTTGCCGTTGATGTCGCGCACCGCATCGCTACTCGAGGGGTCAATGCAGCGTTCCAGTTCAGCTTCCGAAGAGGATTTCACGCAGATGTAGGTGGTAAAGCTCGCCAACGACTGCTTGTACCAGTTGTCGCTCTTCTTGCGCATTCCCGACATAGCAGTATTGCCCGCAACGGCACTCAGCTTGAGAGCACTCTGACGTGCTGTTTTGTAGGCCACAGCTGCATTGTTCTCGTCAACGTTGATCTCTGCGGATGTCATTCCCGTTGGTGACACGTAGTTGGTGTTATTCGCCGTGCGCACCGGGCAAGTGGTCTGCCACGCCAGATCCGCCGAGCTCGAGCACGTCGTTGGCCAGGTGGTTGTGGTGCCAAGCACCGGACTCCACCCCACCGTCGTGCTCAGGAGCAACGCCAGCCCCTCCCGATAGCGCATGCTGGCGGTCGCTTGGTCTAAGTTGTTTCTTCCTCGCACACTTGCTCGAGCCGAATCGAAAATGAGCTGCTGCCATGGCCAAAACGGACGAGCAGCGCTATTCCCAGACACCCAGGCAGGCTCTGGAGGTTTTTTTAAAATCTAAAATCGACTTCGACACATGGGAGGAGTGGACTGCCCGGTAATTATAGTGCTAGGCTGTAGCTTCGCAGCTGCATTGGCAATGAGGCGGCGAAACCAGCAAACCTGCTGGTGATTGGAATGGTGTCGATATTCTAAATTCCAAAATTACATAGCATAGACCTACTAGTAGACATCAGGATTATTAACTGCTTTCTCTGAGTCTAGTACTTCATGTCAGACATGAAGTACTAGACTCAGAGAAAGCAGTTAATCATGTCGTCCCCACTGCGCAAAGAGTCACCTTGTCAGTGACAATTTGTCACCCTCTGGAACTGTGACGGACCACACAGCACCCTGCACAGAGGAAGTGAGAGCTTCCGAGAGTATACAAACTCTCAGTGAACGGTAGTTCACTAGTCCCTGGCCTAAAGGGACAACTGACCAAGACTAGGTAGATTTAAGACTGAGTGTATTTATAGGTGTTTCTAAATCCATCTACATACTAAATGCAAGTCACCTATAGAGTATCCTAGA
>QOKR01000485.1:0-36576 GCA_016880985.1 Phytophthora idaei | reverse complement strand
CGTTCGTGCTGTGGATGGTGCAGGCTGGTCCGTTGGGCGAGAAGGACGACACGTCGCTGAAGACGGCGTTCTTCTTGATGATCATCGCGATGCTGCACTACCCGCTGGCGGTGTTCATGTTCTGGAAGCACTTGCAGTTGGAGGCGGGAAAGCAGGGCGGTTCGATGGCCTAGAAGACAAACACCAAAGCAGAACTGTCAACGAGCAAGGCTCGCTACAATTTCAGTCCAATACATACCCGGTTTTTTTGCACTACTTACACTCATAGTTTATTACGTACGTTGATACCAGACGTCTAATCCGCGTTTTATCTGGTTGGCACCCACAAGTACATATCGTCATGCTGGCCTAGCCATGAGTGGGATGCTTGCCTTCATCGGTATCTTATTGTCGCTAGTAAGTCCATTCGCCTGATCATGACGTCTCGGACCCAGCGTCGGCGACGCGTGGCTCGATCTTCAGTGAGCGCGCAAAGCAGGCATCACCGTCCATGAATGGGACTGTTGAGCAGATATGTTCCTAAAAGGAAAAAAATAGAGCTATGAGTCCTCCGAGCGCAATGACAAGCAGCCCAACCTGCATGCACTTACCAGGACGCGCTTGTCCGTGGGCAACAAGTACGGCGTCTTCTGGAACGACAGTATCTTTTGGATGAGAAAACCGATGGAACGGATTTTCTTGAAGTTGATCAGGTCTCCCTCCACTCGGTCCGGGTATTCCTGGAGTGCGAGCACGTTCTGAATGACCACACCCATGTACGGGATCAGCGGCGGAGTCGCTTCCTTCGTGAACTTATTGAGTGACCGAGCTCCCTTCTCCGTGAGTGGGACCAACTCTTGCCACAAATCCCGCGCTTGTGGTGGAAGGCGACCCCACGTTTTCTTCAGACGGAAGATCGAGGAGTCGTTCGCTGCATTCATGACCGCCATAAACCCATCGAGATTTTGTAGAGGTGAGAGCAACACGCCAGCAACGCGAATAAAATAGGCGAGGATCTCTGCGCGCTGGTCCACGTCGCTTCGCATCAGAATCTGGCTAACCACCCAAATGGAAATGTGATTATGCAGCAATCGGAGACGCTGGTAGCCTGGCGTCTTCTCAGCGTTGCGCTTGGATGCCAATACCTCGGACACTGGCACCAAATGAGCGTTAGCTACTTATCAATATACTATACTACGCGCAAGTATTTACCTTTGATCTTGCTGAAAAGATAATGCTGCATCAGAGTGATCTGCTGAGCAATGATGCTGGGGTCTAAATCCAAGATCCTGGGTCAAAGATTGAGGGTGAGCTTTAAACAATGTTTACAGCCAAGCCGAGACAAGTAACACGTACCAAAGTCTAGTCATCCGTTGCTCCGATGGATACGAACGCCCCACGTTCACTCCTCTCGGTTGCCAAGGTGTGATAGTTGTTGAACGGCCCTCTGACAGCGTCTCGAGAGTCTCTTCGGGCTTCACTACAAAAGATTTCTTTGCTTCTCCAGTCTTCCACACACCAGCGAGAGACATTCGACGGCGCATCGTTTCAGTGATGATTTCCATCCCCGTCGCAGCAGCGAACAAATTGTCGTCCAAAAACTCAAGGTTCGGGTTTGCTTGCTTAGCTGTACAGATAAACTGCTTCAGCGCCTTGTAGTCCCCCTCACAGAAGGATAAAACCTGGAATTCCTGTACGCGGTTAGACTGACAAGCATCTGCAAACTCAGGCAACAACGACACACTTATCCATTGCGCACACTGCGGGTCTTCCTTCGCCAAGTCATCCTCAAGAGGGACCAGCTCCATGTACAAGGCAGCGACGTAGTTGCATACGTCCATATCGCACTCCACGCTGTGCTTCAGAATCTCCACCAGTTTATTCAGAGCGCTCAACGTCATGCGTCGCACGTAGAACCCAGCGGCGGTCTCCACTGCATACCGCTTCCACATATTCCGCAGAATGTCGACCATTTCACGATAGCTATCTCCACCTCCATTGGCCGCATACCCACAAGACCAAATGAGCGCACTTAATTCTTCCAGACGGTAGTTCTCGTAGCGTAGTAGAAAGTCAGCGATAGCATCGAAAGTCCCTGCAATAATCTCCTCTACTCCATCGTTGTCTTCAGTCACAAGATCCTTAATGCTCAAACTCTTCCCGGAAAGATCTTTCCGCCCTGTCAGTGACATGGGGATGTCAGCCTTTTCCACTTCATCCATGTCTTCATCGTCTGAGTCGTCATCATTATCCCCCATTTCACAGAAATCATCGGTCACGGTTGAGTCGCCATTCGACATATTTTCACTTACACGTGCGTGCGAAGAACGACTCGCTTCCGCCATAGACACCGCCGATTGGCCATATAGATCGCACCTTTCCGCATTGGAATCGTCACCCATTTTAGCCAGAAGACACGCGAACAACTCGTCACAGCCGTACAGGGCAGCATAGTGCAGGGGTGTCCGGTAAACCTCGCAGACCGCCGACATATCTGCGCCACTTTGGACAAGGTAGTTCATCGTTGATATGACTGAAGAGTTGTCCACGCGAATGCTACTACGCAAATCAACTGTTGTCTTCTGGTGATGATGATGGTGTCCATCGTGGTGGTTGTCGCCCATTGGAGATGGCACCGACGGCGATAAGGCAGCGATCTTCTCCATGGCCATCCCGTGATCTTTAGCGACAGCGATCATTAGCGGCGTCAGTCCTTCACTTGTGCGAACATCAACATCGCAGCCTTTCTCCACGAGTAGCTCGCATACACGCTGACTTGCACTTGCTGCTGCAAAATGCAGCGGTGTCTCACCATGTAGCGTGCGAATGTCCACTTGGGCGCCATAGTCGAGCAATCCTTCCACCACATTTGCTCGTCCGCTCTTCGCTGCGAGCGCTAGAGCGCTCATACCACGTTGCCAATTTCGGGCATTGAGGTCAACATTGCTATCGGCTTCCATGATCGCATCGATTGCGCCAAGATAGTCTCTTTCTGCGAGTAACATGACTGGCGTGTTGCCGTAAATGTCAACAGTGTCGATAGGTGCTCCATGCGCGAGAAGCTTCTTCACGACTAATACAGCCTTGTCCGAGTCGCTCAATGTAGCCGAAGTCCCATTAGCTGCTTTCGTCATGTCACTTGACGTCGTCATCGTTGCGGGCATCAAACAGGGAGATCCAACCATATGCAGTGCGCTGCGTCCACACTCGCCTATCGTCTTCACCTTTGCTCCGTGCTGAAGCATGTACGACACAACGTTGAAGTGAAGTGCGCTGACTGCGACATGCAGCGGCGTGTTGCTTCCACACTCGTGAGCAACATAATTCACGTCAGCACCATTCGCCAACAACATTTGCACACTGAATACATCGCCACGCTGACATGCGTGTATCAACGCCACGTTCCACAACGCCTTGTTGGACGTCAAAATCTTGAAGTAACTACTTCCCGGGATGAACGCGAGTCGATGAGGAGACGCTGATTGGAGGAGTAAAGTCATGATATCTTGGAACGGCCATAACACCACATTCTGACCATTCACGGTCACCAAGACAAACCCCCGTGTAATGATATTCCCTACAGCAGAATAACCGTGAGGAGAAATATGCTCCACAACTGCGCCATAGCGGTAGGTGGACTCCACTTCAAACTCCAACACACGGCGCCAATCTCCGTCAATTGATAGCGTAATTTGGTCCTTGAAGATATCCTCCAACACAGCTGGGATGCTCACATTGCTGATGAAGTCCACCGCATGCGTCAAAATGTTCAGAGAAGTTTCATCGTCAGGAGATCTGCCTACTGACCAGGATCCGTTCAACTCCGTCAACAAGGTTTTAAGTGAGATGAGGTTCTCCAGTCCGCTGTTCGACAACACGTAGGTAAAAATCGGGATGATATCGTCAGTTTCGAGTGGCTCCAGCTCAGCAATTGTGTCGTGCTCTTCAGCATAGGTCGACTGGATCTCCTTGATCGTACTCGTGAGCACGTCATACTTGGCTGCAGGTAGCTGGACTTGTGCGATTTGCGCAAGAATTCTGGACGCCTTCCGCCATTCCTTCCACGAGACCTGGTGCATGGGAATGTTGAAGTACATCTGGTCTTTCCCTTGCAGCCATCTCACTTTGCGGTTAATCGACGACTCTTCTTCATGGTACACACGACGCAGGAACGCGTTGATTTTGCCCTGTAGTGGCACGAAGAGTACTTCTTCCACATGACGAGACACAGCCGAACGCAAAATATCGAGTGAGATCGGCAACATGTCTTGCTTCTTCTCCGCAGCCTTGATAGTTCCGTTCGCATTGTCGTTTCCTGGATCCTTGAGAGCTGCCAAGATGCGAGCGCCGTGGTCTTTCACAATGGATTCGGTCAGCGTTGCGTGGAACTGGCGGAACTGGCGGAGAGCGTCTGAGCTCCGGGATTCGAAGGAGCCAATAAAGCTCTTGAATTTCACCGCCTCGGGGGACTTGCTAGTGTGGAGAACTCGTCGCAGCTCTGCTACGATGCGGATGCTCCGAGCGTCGATCGTACTGGTGCGAATTCGATTACCCTTCGACCCGTCTGATGGCTGTAGTAAGCTGCTGGCGGCTACCGTGCCGAGCAGACCAGCTGAAGGCGGGATAGTGCTGCTTCCACCGCCTGACAGGCTTTGGAGCAGACAAACCCAGGCACTCGCATCGTCGTCGTTGGACCCGGAACACACAAACGAAAAGTCCTCGCCGGCTACTTCAAAGCAGAACGGCCGCTTGGTCTCGTCCGGTTCCAGAAAGCGCACTGACATACCGTCCTGCAGATGCATCTCGCCACGCAGCTTGCCAAAGTTGCTGCCTTTGTAGTACTGCAGTGATGCCCAGTACTCGCCCGTCGCTAGATTCGTCCGCTTAATCAGTACAAAATACCGCCGCTTCCAGGTTTTCCTGTATCCATAAAAACTGTTAATTTCACTTCTCATAAATAAAAAAACACCATCTCGTTAACGTACATGACGTTCGCCTGTTTGTACAACCAGCCACTGCGCACCAGCTCCCGTTCGATACGTACAGACGAGGAGTTTCTCCTTGATCCTAGTGAGTTGCTGCTGGAATAACTCGATGACAGTTCTGTGCTTCTCGTGGACATCCTCAGCAGGGTCTCCTGGTCTGGCACTCGGACTGTCTTGCCCGTGGGGACTCCTCTTCTAGCTGATACTCTCCACGAGAACTTCTTACTGCCCATGTGTCTATGGGCTCGCAAAGCGTCCTCCGCTGTCTGCAACACCGGCACAAAATCGTCCTCTTCAGCGTCGTATTCTCCCACCACGACTTTGGCTTCCGCTCCTCCTTCATCGTCACTGTTCACTTCAACCACCGCTTGATCTGCGCCGTCCAATCGAAAGCCACTGCTGTCTCTTGCCGCCTCCAGCACGGGGATGTCTCCGTCCGACCCTCCTCGACGCCTCGAGACGTCCGGCGGCGGGTTATGACGTCGTGGAGGCACGTTGGACACACCCTGCGCCCTCAGAGGCGGAAGAGGTGGGGGGGGGGGCCGCTTCGTGGCCTTCTGCAGCTGTACGGGGGGCGATACCTCGTCCATGAGGAACGTACTGAAGCTCAGCTGACCAGGGGACGCGGTGCCTCCGTTACGTTCCATATCTTGATTCAGGACGTCGGAGTCCGCTCGGTGTAGGTCCAGGGCGCTGCGGTTCATGTCCTGGACGGCACTAGGGCCGTCTGCAGTGGGGGTTTCGCGTCGTTGGGGGTGGTAAAATGGGTTTTATCACCGCTTGTCCTCACTCACGCTCACGACGCACACGAACCTGGTACGACAAGAGAGAGCGATAGATTGCGCACAAGATGGTGTGCACAGGAAGCACAGAAGACTCCTGCAGGCCCAGACTCAACGCGCGCAAGTAGCAGGAAGACGCGCCAAGTGCGGACTCTGCTTCCTTCTTGGGTTTTGCCACGGGGGCGTTAGCCACAGTCCACGTGTCGCGCGAAGGTGGACAGAAGGTCGCATGAAGGTACGAGACGATTTGGCGCCCGCACCCACTCAAATTTCTGATCGTTGTATGGGGTGTTATTAAAAAAGTTTACTGAGTCCTAGTGGGAAGAATAGTCCTCGATTTAGTCAAACCAATTATAATACCGGTATACCAGCAATTGGAGACGAGTCTGCTGACAACGTGTAGACGACGGCTGCCCTGCTTACGCTTCGCTGTGCAATCCGTGATCGTCGTGAGGCCGCGGACCGACAGCTCCAGGCAAAGCCGAAACCCACACGAATGCAATGCCAAAGTTCCAGCAAGGATGGCTTCGCTTGTCCAGATGCGATTCGGTGGGTTAACTTCCCCCACATGCTATACAACAGCCTTCCGATCTTGTGGTGGCGTCCACCTCAAAGTCCACTAGTGACGACTGGTGCGACCCAGGTGCCACTGACGAAAGCTGATGGAGCCCCAAGGAGCAGAGTATCCATGGTGGAAACGAGGGACATGCATGTTCGTCTAACAGCCAACGTCTCCGCGACTGCACCAGAGTGAATCACTTTCTAATTCACCTTCTACCTACTTTTCCAAACTCACCGCAAATTATGGCCAAGATCCTCGCCTTCTCCACTGTTGCGCTCCTGGCAATCATCGGTGTGGCCAAAGCATCTACCGCTGGAAAGAACGTCAACGAAAGCTGCTCCTCGGTCGACTTCACGACTCAAGACACGCAATTCCTCCTGCTGAACAACGCGGTCGACGTTGCAACCCAGTCAACACTACTGTCCACACTCGCCAAGGAATATGACCCACTTGTACTCCAGAACATCAATCTCGGCGCGTTTTCCTACTCCATTCTGGGCCAGGATCTCACGTTCACGCCCATGCTTGACCACTTGAACGTAACCGGACTTGCAAATATTGTTCCGGAGCACGTCAACGTTTCGTCATCGAACAGCGTTGGTCTTGGGGCATACTGCACTGGTCAAGTTTCGATTGACGCCACTGTGAGCTTGACGCTGGAGGAGATTGACACGTCAATCACAGTCGATGTATCGCTCACATTGGAAAAACTCACCTTGTCAGCGAACGTGCAGGCCGACATGTACGGCTGTGCGCCGGGTGCATCAGACTGCAAAGACTTCACTGTCACCACCATCGAAGTTGCCGGGGTCGACGGCAAGTACAGCACTATAATGGACTCGCTGCTGCTTCGCTTCAAATCTGCGGCTGTTCAAACGATAGCATTGGACTTCGACTCCATTGTGGGCTCCGACTTCAGCTTCCACAGCTCTGGGTCCATCATCTCAGCGATCACGGACGCTGTGACAGACTTCTCGGCCGAAGAGATCAACAAGAAGGGGGATATCTACGACACATTCACCTCAAACATCAACGACCAGTTGCTGTCTGTGGATTACATTGACTCGAAGCTCAAGCCAAGCTTCGGTGCCACTTGCGTTGAAGCGTAATGTGTAAGGGTAGCTTAGTCGGTTAATCTCGTTTGAATGTACGGTATTGTGTCTTGAACGATCTGGCCAGTAAACATTACGTGTGTTCACCCACCAGAATCGATCTCCCTGCCACGTCGACGAGGGAAGTGTATTACCTGCTCGTCGACAAACATGGCGCCCTCGTGACTCAAGCGGCTGGCATCGAGAGTGTTCTCGCGAATTGGCCCCAGCCTAAGCCCACTTATCGTTGTCGTGCCGTCGAAGATTTTAGATGCACCCGTGCCCGGTTTGGATAAGCAGGAGATGAACGCCGAGTTCCAGCTTGACAAGCTAATGGAGAAGGTAGGCACTCTGGTCGAAACACTAAGCTTACATGAGCTTTGGACAGGATTCGGTGAGTTTCCGTTGGGTTTCTTCGTGCGGAAGGAGGAAGCGGTGTTTTGGTTGGCGATCAAGCAGCAGACTCCGCTTCTCAAAACCGTACCGTTGGTGGTTATATCCGGATAGGCTCGCCTGGCGTAGGCAAGTCATGCTTTTTGATGCTGCTGGCGCTTTATCTAGCATGCATCCGCAGCCACAAGGCTCTGGTGATTCGTCGTACTACAGGACTTGAGCGAGGTGAAGCTGTTGTATTTCTGAATGAGCCAGAGAACGAGAAGTCTGACCACGACAATCCCATTGCAACGAGCTATCGAACTGCCACCCGAGGCCATGCATAAGTTGAGGAAAACCGATGGCTTGCTCGTCCTTGTCGATTGTCGATGCAGATTTCAGCTTCCACGTCTTACATTGGCTCGAAGCTCTAGCCACCACTTGCGTTGAGGTCTAATGAGTAAGAGTAGCTTAAACGTTTAAACGAATAGAACTGCGTTCATTGATCTACATGTTGAAGACTGGCTTCGTCCATTCCTTGTTTAGCCGGCTAAGGATAGTCCGGCAAATAGGGGAACGTATATCACTGTACTGCTTGTTTCTGGTGCTCCTCGCTGAAATTAGTGTCGGTCTTGTAGCTCCGTGAACGAGACTGAGCTAGGTGCTGGTGGCTAAGCCGAAATTCAAGTCCACAGTCTCGATCGAAGTCATGGATGTGATCGAGACGGACACCGCCGATGTACAGGTGAACTCTGCAGGCGCTACCAGCTATGTCAACAACTACAAGATCATGGACATGCTCGGCGAAGGCACGTTTTCGAAGGTTCATCTGTGTCAGAACGACGCAGGGACTGAATTTGTGAGTGAAAACCGTGAGTCGTGACGTATGATAGTACTTGCTCGTAACAACACGTGGTTTTTCGTTCTCGTGGCGATTTAGGCGCTCAAGATCATCAACAAGTCCATCCTGAAGCGTAAGCGCGAGTACAAGCGCGTCGACAGGAAGCTCGTCCTCTCTAACGCCTTCCAGGTACTCTGCGTCAGTTGAGATCACCTTCTAGTCCCACCTAACGCACCTTGTGACTGTCTCCAGAAAGTTCAAAAGGAGGTAGCCATCATGAAAAAGCTAGCACACTCGAACCTCGTGAGGTTGTACGAGGTGATCGACAGCCCAGCCGATGATAAACTGTTCTTGGTGCTCGAGCTCATCCGCGGAGGCCAGGTCATGTACTGGGACGACAAGAAATCCCGCTATTATCCTCGCAATAGCCCAACGGGGATACTCACCAAGGATACAGTACGCGAGTGCATGCGCGACGTCGTCGCGGCGCTAGACTACCGTACGTATTTTGCCTTGAAGATAGTACTAGCGGTCGATGCAGCTACTAACAACTTGTTATTTTATTATACGAATTAGTGCATCGCAACCACATTTGCCACCGCGACATCAAGCCCGAGAACATTCTTCTATCTGGTGATCAGTACAAGCTCGCTGACTTTGGTGTCGCTCACATGAATGAAGACGAACCATCAGTTGCAACCAGAACTGGTGATGGAGCTGCTTTAAAGCTCCGCAGCACTGAAGGAACGTACCATTTTCTCGCCCCGGAATGCACAACAGGTGATGAATATGATCCTTACCTAGTGGACGTGTGGGCACTGGGGGTGACCATGTTCACCTTGCTATCGGGAACGCTACCGTTCGGCACGAGCGTAGCGTCATTGAGCGATGTGATGACTTCGATTCGCGAGGACCCGCTGGTCTTACCACCCAGGATTGATTCTGAATGCGCTGAAATGCTTAATCAGCTCTTGGAGAAGAACCCGCACAAGCGAATCACAGTTTCGCAGCTCAAAACCCACCCGTGGCTCTCGGGAACTGGTGATGAATTGGCTCGGGGACCTTCGAGTACGGAGGTGATGGTCACGCAGCAGGAGATCGAAGCTGCCTTCACACCAATCAACAACTTTATCCTGGTCATGAAGCTCAAGATGAAAATGTCTTCGCGGCTCAACAACGCACGCAAATCGCTCGCTAACGGCGCTCGACTTGCTAACGCGATACCAGTGACAACGCACGTCCCCGTTTCTTCGTCTCAACCGAGTGAAGATAAAACTAAAGGGGGTAAGGAACAAAAGACGACGGAAGTGGCCCCAGGAGAGCAACCACGGGCGATGACCAGTAAACTACAGAGACGGCCAAGTCACCTCGTGGAAAGAATTAGCGAGACGGTGGACTCGTTCACGACAAGTATTCGTCAGCTGGGAGCTATCGTACCAGTTTTCGACGGCGCAGCTTCCACGGCGTCATCTGAAGAGGATTCTCCAGACAAGGTGGTTGCAAACGGGAGTCCCGGCGCACTGCTCAGTCGGATGCCCGTACGCAACTCGCGCACCATTGAGGCATTAATCTTCGAAATGCCCCTGCGTATTGATAGCGAACGGGTGACCGGAATCTCGCCAATTGAGGAAGTCTGTGGTGATCTGTCGCCGGGCAAAAATGAAGCCCGGAGAACTTCGTTGGTATCGTTAAACAGTGACAAGTCTCCGAGGAAACCAGACACGGGGACACACACAAACTGACAATACGCAAGTCGATTTCCCCGGCGAGAATGTATTGGGACGAAAAATGAATATTTGGCGTACTCCATTACGGTTAGCTTTAGCTTGCTTGCAGTATTCGTATGGAAAAACGCCAAAACCAATACCTGTACTCCGAAGTATTCACGATCGTTTAACTTCAGAAAACTTCAATTTTACTCATGAGTGGGTCGGTCGCCTCTGCCCAAGAGAAAGTTCTTTTGGCGCCCAAGCGAAATGACGACACCGCGCTAATAGCCAAAAGATGTGGCGCTGAAGGCTTTAGCTGTGGCAGGAATGTACTGTAACATGTACGTATCCAAGGTCATCGCGCCAATTTCATGGTCTTACTCTAGTTTTGGCGGGACCCCTTTAACGCCTCAAATAGTGCGCCCTCTTACTAAAACCAAGTACAGTAATCTGCCTCAATAAAGAATACGACAAAATTTATAACCTTCAACATATTATGCGATCTACTTTGTGATCAATCGCTAGTCACATAAAATCGTTACCTGTAATGTCGCATTTACCGAGCAAATTGTATACGGGTCAGGTGCTCTTTATTGAGGCAAATTACTGTAAGTCATTCCGCCGGCCTAGATTCGTCTCATTCTTCAATTGGCTGTGTCGGGCTCAAGTGATACAGCAACACCGACAACTGTGCAACAAATGCAGACACCCGCTCTACCAGCCATTGCCACGGGGTTTGTGCGCAAGCTGTACCGCATTCTGGACCAGGAGAGCGCGGCGGTCATTACCTGGGACACCGACGGCACGTCCTTCCTAATGCTGGACAATGATGCACTGGAGACCCAAGTGCTGCCTCGTTACTTCCGCGGTCGACTTAGTTCCTTCCGACAGCAACTAAAAGAACACAGCTTCGTATCGGTACCAACAGAGCAAGGACAGGAACGGTATCGTCACCAGTTCTTTCGACGTGGCTGTCCAGAAGAGCTCAACCAGATCATACACACGCCACTACCCAGAAAGAGGCCTCCTAGAAAGAAGAAGCGCAAACAGCCAGAGTCTAGTGCTGTTGCAGCAGATACAACAAGTGACGTCAAGATAGTGAAGAACCGAGCTAGTAGAGGGGTGCATCGAGTGACTCCCTACCCGGTGCAACAAGAACCGGATCCAGAATTTAAGCATGCTGTCGTCGACCCAGCTTCACTGGCGGACAACCCACTATTTGGAGAAGATGAGTCCTTCGTGCATGGGCTGGCTCTGGACGGGTTATCTGTGCGGCCTTTGGACGCTATAGCTCCGCCAAAAGATGAACCGATGTCCGACGACGTTATGGAGGCTCTGCTATCATTGCTCAGCACGTCGCTGTCAACTGACGGACGGGAAGCAAATGCTACTGCTGCAGTGGGTACAACCATTGCTGTAAGCACCACAGTGACGTCCACGACGAATGCCAACAGCACGAGTAGCACATGCAGCAGCACCAACATCTTCGCAGAAGGAAGACCACCCGTCGTGCTGCCACCATTACCGCCAGGTATCGTCGAAAACGGTCAATTCTCCGACGAGACCCTGAACAATTTCATGCACTGGGTGTCTGCCAAAGGAACGTCGTGAACAATACATTCTTCCGAAAGGATCCGTTGTTAATAGCAGTACTCGAAAAAAAATAATATAATAAATAACATTGATGTTTTCTACCACATGTAATACAATCGTTCTTTGGCATTAATGGCATTCACGGGTATTTTTAATGCTCCTTTAATTAAGTCAAGCAAATTCTTGAGCAGTACTCTTTTTTTCAAGTCAAAAACATGTTTTTTTAATCATCAGTAGCAAGGTGACGTCGGTCTTTTCCGATTGGGAGTACCGTCACCAATGCAGTCAACTTCGAGATTTTTCGTACAAACTTAAGGTTGCGACTACATTTTCGGTGTTTTGGCACTGACGACACCTATTGCTACGCTATCACCTCCTAGCAATATCCAATCCTTCTTGGATGGAGATTTTCTCGTCTCCACGATTTATTTTTGTGTGTGTGTGTGTCTACGCTCGCCTGAACGGCTCCATGCGTCCTCGCCCCCTTGCACCTCGCTCTTCAACAGCTCCAGCATGTTGATCGCGGCGTTGACGTCTCGATCCCAGTAGCGAGCCTCGTAGTCCTCGTTCTCGCATCGCAGCACAACGTGGCAGTGCTTGCTCTTGATCTCAGCCCGCGACCAATCGCGAGGGAGGACTTTTCCCTTCATCTCCCTCCTCTTGGGTTTCAGAACGCCCTTGGGGAAGACAGGAATCGGGTACTGCACGCTGGAAAGTGACTGGTGGCACTGCGAGCAGAGCTTGCTCGTCCTGAACTCGTCCGTGGAAACCACCATCGCGCGCTTCCGCAGCGCCTCCTTCAACCCCTTGACCGGACTTGGAGCGTGACCCTTAATTCCATCGCGTCGGCTCCAGTCCCCGTAGGCTACGCACGTGAGCCTGCTTACAGTCGGTGCGATCCGTCTTGCTATCTCATCGACCGCAACGCGAGCCATTCTCTTCTGGAAGAAGCGCCACATCAGGTACGGCCGCTCTAGACAGAACCTCAGCAGGAACGCTGCGTGCTGCCAGAAGTAATCCAGCCGCTTCAGGTACTTCTCGTAGCTCGAGGTCTTGAACGACGGCATTCCTTTGATCACGCTCTTGTAGTCCGGGAACTTCCTCTTCTGACTCTCGTTCCAGGCGCGGAAGCGGTTGAACCCGGCCAGATGACTGTACTCGCGCGTGGTCACGCTGACGATGTCTCGGTTGTTGCGATGGCGCGCACGCTTTGCACGGCGTATCCACTTTGGGATATTGCGTTTTCTCCGCAGTTTACGCTTGGATCGACCTTTCTTCCTGTTCTTTCTCCGAGGCCGACGAACCTTTCTCCGACTACGTCGTCGTGGAGCTTGTAGTCGAAGGTATTCCCGAGCTGCTGTACACACCGGACGCATTCCAGGATCGAGTCCGATGACTACGTCTGGAGAATACCCCTCTGGAACAAGAGAGTCGTCTTCTCCACCCAGTTCTTCATGATTTGGTCGGTAGTAGAGAACTGATGCGCTGTACCCGTCAGTCTTGATTTCGTTGGCAAAGAAATGGCTGGCGTGTTCGTATTTCTCTTCGGCTGGTAGCTGCAAGAACTCCGTTTTCGATAAAGGACACTCCTCTCGAGTCTCGAAGCGATCAATCGCAAACGCTCGTCGCATGACAGTCCATCGCATGACTTTGAAGGAGGCTGTAGAAATCTTCACTTGAGGCATGTTCCAGTCCTCCATCAGGTTTCCCTGTTCGCGATCACGAATACGAGATACAAAGCCTGCCAACGTCGTTCCGTTGATCACGATGTGAAGATTAGTAAAAGAAGTGGATACAGGAAACAACGAGAACGCTCGCACCCCCTTCTCGTTTGGAACAGCCTCCATTCGATCCTCCACGACGCTCTGGAACTCCCAGATCAGCCGGATGTAGAACTCCATGCCGTTCTTCTTGATATTGTCGGGCCACGGGATCCACTTCTCGCTCCACTCCTCGCCGTCAGGCGTGAGCACGTCTCGCATCTGTAGCGCTTCCAACATGTCCGTTTCCTCGACGTTGTAGCAGGCGTACATGATCTGCCCGACCAGCCTTTTGCTGGCTTTCCCTTCCACTGATGTCAGGTCGTCTCCCGTCTTCCCAAACTTGATCAATACGTACGCCCTCAGCCGCTTTCGGAAGTGCTCTCGAATCATAACTCCAGCATTCACCACAAGCTGCTCACGCATAGCTTGCTTAAGCTCAGAGTATCCAGTCATATTGGCAACTTCTTCCAATCCTGCCCGCGTTCGACCAGCTCGATAGATCTGGATACTGTCCCAGAGCGATGGATTCTTTGTAGCGATTGCGTACGACTGGCTTGTGGAGGCCACGCCTGCACAGCAATGATCGAAGAACGTCTTGCTGTAGTCGGGTAGGGGGAGATCGTTTTCGAGACAGCGTAGTGTGTGGAGGTTTACGAGGTGCCACGTCTCCAGTTGAATTTGCTTCATGGCTCGAGCAGTTCGCTTGATTTCCTCGACCAGGCGCTGGTCTGGGCAGATGGTTTGGAGTCGGCATACCACACTTCGGAACACCTTGCCTTTGGAGAACTCTCTCTCGAGGAGGGTCTCAGTAGACTTCCTCCGCTGCGCTTTCACAGTCCTCTCCTGCGTCTTCTTGCTCTTCTCCGTGACCTTCCTCGGCTTCTTGTTCGTCGTGGGTTTCTTGGGCTTGGGTTCTTCCGCCACCGACAACTGCAGATCGGTGTTTAGCGGCGCCCCCGGGTAATGCAAACTCATCCACTCCTGGTTCCAGACGACGACCGATCGATTCAAGATCATTCAGCCACGTTCGACACCCACTAATGTTTCGGATAGCTCTGGCGTTAACCACACCTTTGTCTCTAGATTCCACGAGCCGAGGCTTCTACTCCGTATTTTGGTATGCGATGTTTGGAGTTGCACCCAGTGTTTCGTCTGGGTTCCAGAGGGTGACAAATTGTCACTGACAAGGTGACTCTTTGCGCAGTGGAGGCCAAGTTGGACGATTTAAGGACACATCAGGATTATTAACTGCTTTCTCCATTGCACGTAGAACGTTGGAACTGTCGAAGCGTGTGGGATCACCATAGCACCCGCAAATTTTGACTTTATGATGAGCGAACATTCACAACGTGCGTCATAATTCTATCCTGCTTCATCACCGATGTCGTCGTGTTGCCTCTTCCCAGTTTTCTTGCTTTTCAGTTCCAGTACAGTACACAGTGTTAGATATGAAGGCACAATACAATAGCTATTACCCATTTATTTATTATTGTTTCTCCCCTGATGCATTTACTTCTCTGGCCCATTCCAAAATGGCCATTTCATATTTTGGTCCATAACTTCAGAACCAAGGCCCATCACTGAACACCAAGCGCACCACAATGAAGCTCTGGTAATGCCGAGCATGAGCATATTTTTTTCGCTGCTTAACTCGCCATTTTGAGGGACAGAGCTTCGATCACAGGCGGCGCTCTGAGGGGTGAATTAGGTTATTTGTTGCAGTTCAGTCAACTTTTAGCGATATTACGCCAGATATTTAGCACGCTGAGCCCAGCACTTTACGAACGAACGGTCCGATTCCTAGCCTCTCATTCGCTTTAGAAGCGCGGCAAATTAGAGCGGGCCAGCGCGAGGTTTATTGCTCAAATCCTGCGTTTTCACCAGAGCCACCAATGAGAATTGACCAATCAGGAACGAGCTAATAATTAGACAACAAATTAGCGAACTGCTCAAAGTGAATTAAACTTCAACTTTAGGCGAACAACACCGAGTACGCGGTGACAACGGCATCCGTGACTACTGGCACCGCCATGGGGAGGCGACCGTTGACTGCAACGTGCTTGCTAACCCTCGGTAGCTTGAAATCATTCCCTCCACCACTTCGTAGAACAGCCTCCATTACTTTCTGTAGCGTAACAAAACACTTGTCGACCCCCAGCGCAGCGCTCTGCAAGAAAGAGCGCTACTCTGACCCGTGTCGCGAGGGGGGGGGATGTCGCTGTTGCCTGGTGCTCGGGGCATCCGCGAGGTGAGTCGTGGTTGCTTGCGTGTCGAAATCGAGTGTGGGAAGAACGCCACGAATTAACCTTCACTGGCCATTGAATTAACGTTTGTGGCGTGGCGTCCCAGCCATTACATTTTAGCCAATAGTAATGGTTAGCGCAGCAGAGAAGTATTTTTTATTGCTGGGCAAGACAGCTAACACATTTCTTTATTGTAATGTCCGAGAACTGTCCGTTAGTACTGCTTCAATGACATCTTGCCCAACATGGGTACATTGCAAAGTATTATCCAATCAAATCTCATCATTCTTTTCCGCACTCGTCTTTAATCGAGTTTTTACCCTCCTCGCTCAGTCATGGCGGTGGGCATCCCCACAGGCTTCGTGCGCAAGCTCTACCGCATCCTGGACCACGAGAGCGCGGCCATCATCAGCTGGGACGAGGGCGGTGCCTCCTTCTCCATCCACGATAGCGCTGCACTCGATGCGCAGATTCTGCCATGCTATTTCCGGGGTCGCCTCTGTGCCTTCCGCCAGCAGCTCGTCGATCATGGCTTCACGCGCGGCGACTGCGAGGAGGACGACACACGTGAAGAGTACAGACACCCAGACTTCCTCAAGGGCCAACCAGGTCGGCTGAGTAAAATCGAGCGGAAACCCAATCGAAACGCCAAAGCCGCGCGGAAATCGAATGGTGAAATGCAAACTAAAACCGTTTCAACACTTGTTGAAACACCGAAACGACAGATATCCCTCAAGGTGACTCTTAATGTACGGCCTAGAGAAGGCAGGAAGAGGGATCGAATAGAGACAGCGGTCAGTGAAATACCCAAGAGATTCAAGCCATCTACCGTCCAGACGCAGCCAATTATCGCGAAAAAAGCCAAGAATCCACTGTTTTCGGACGACCCAGAGCCCGGAATTCTGTCCCTGGCCAAATTCGTGGAAGGAACTGGACTACTACCGGCGAGCTCCGATCTACCAGACCCAATTAGTTACCTCAATAAGGCTGCAGGCACTGGCAATGGGACATCCCAGGACAATCAAGTAGTGCAGCAGCAAGTGGGAACGGTGCCAGCGGCTCCAATGTTTTCAGACGATATGGTCAAGTCGGCGTTATTTTTTCTTGTTTCGTCATCGTGCACGGGAGCTGAGAGCAACAATCCGGCACCGGTGACTGCAACGACAATGCCGGCAAGTGCTGCACCGACGTTGCCGACGGCTATGACAACTTCGACAACAAACTTTCTAGCGTCGCTACTTGCTTCTTCTTCGACTGGAGGCACGACGACGGCGCCGTTTGCGAAAGGCAACAATCCTTTGTTCAGTGATCAAGCGATGGATGGAGAAGACGATAGTATCTGGAACATCCTAGTGTCCTCGTCTGTAGACCGTGTACGCAGCGCTATCGGCGGGGTGGAGTCTTCGCAAGAAAAATTGAGACTGATTCTTGAGGAACGAGAGAAATTGGAGGAGCAACGCAAGAAAGTTGGAGCTCCGACTGGGCCGATTGTACCGAGAAGTTTAATGGCGAGTAATCCGCCTACCACGACTGCTGCGATGGAGAATTCCCGGCCCCAAAAGCAGCAAAACCCTTTGTTTGCAACGGACAATGGCAGCAGCAGAGTCGGAGGTCAAGCCGAACCTGCAGAAGATGATCTCTGGAAGCTGTTGATGTCGTCTTCAATCGATTCCTTCAGACGGGTAAATGAGATGGGACTGTAAGCGCAAACGCTGGTATTATTGGGGCAATTCGACAGATTATTCAAGAGTTTTGGACAATGCTGGAGCTCATTAACGCTGCGACGTTGTATTGATTTTTTAGTGTTGGTGTACATGTTAGTGCTTGCTGCTTTAGAAATTGATGACACTTTCAGCTCGTCGCTGCCTGTTGGCTTCTCCTGTAGCTTATCGATTTCGACAAGTTTGATCTCGTCACGGTACTTAAATCTAACCGAAACCACAGTAGTACTTTGAGCATCTCCACCGGAGCGAGCAAAAAGCAAATAGCAAAAGGCCAATTTAACTCACCCGTTCCCCACCAGTGCGGTTAAACATGAACTAAAACAGCACCTTCTCAGGTTTCATATCGTTCGGTATGGCAATTGCGAAGCACATACGACAACGTTCTCTGCCCTGCCGCTATAGTAATGTGAGAATGTCACCGTAATGCTATCAGGACAAAAATTGCTCCCTACCCCCTCGAATAAGGCCATAGCAAATTTGCTCATGCCCTACTCCAGTTGTGTTTAAAAGCTCTGACCGGTCCAGGCGGTTTCGGAGCAAAAGTGCGTACCAACCGCACTTTTGCACTATCATACATGTACCCGGTACATGTATGATAGTTCGACGGCAATCGATGATCTCTAGGCTCTAAGGCATCGGGAATTGAAACCAGCTACATATCCGCGTAGTGCTTCTTTATTTCATAGTTGTCTGCGTAATCTAACCGCAGGAAATGCTATTTCTATTAATAACGGTTGCGAGGCAAGCGCCCGTGTTTCATGCATATTATTGCAGATTCCAGAAGGTTCGGTCTCTGCAAAAAATGTTGAGTCGGAATGATTGTAAAAAGGCAACTTATGTCGGTGGTCTTCGTTACGAGCCCCACAATCCAATTGACCAGCCCAAGCTAAAGTTAATTAAATCCAAGACACTATGGCTCGCTCTCGCCGTTCCAGCGCCCCCGCCCGCAAGTCCGCCCCGGCCAAGGCTGCCCCCGTCCCTGCTAAGCAGCCTAGCGCTCCGGTCCCTGCTCCAGCCAGTGCCCCCGCCCCGAGTGTCGGTGGTGGTCTGCTCTCCACTGTCGCTGAGGGGTTTGCCTTCGGAACGGGCAGTGCCATCGCCCGCCACGGAGTGAACGCCGTCGTCGACTCCTTCAGCGGCTCTAAGGAGGAGCCCGTGGCTGCTGCTCCTGTTGCACCCGTCGCGAAGTCCTCGGCGGCCGTGTGCGCCAGTGACAACAAGGCTTTCCTCGAGTGCATCGACCGCAACTCGAACGACGTATCGGCCTGCCAGTTCTACCTCGATGCCCTCAACCAGTGCAAGCAGCAGAGCATCAACCTGTAGATAACGGATAGACGCGGCGTAGACGGCGGTCGAGATACCTTTTCACTTTAACTAAACAAGGTCTCCTACGCCATAATACACAAATGATTTATCTAGACCGGTACAGGCAATGGGTAGTATATTTGCTGAAGCTACGACGCCACGGAGACGCAACGAAGCATTGTCACTGAACAAGCGATCGCCTCTATCGTCAGCGTTGAGGAATCCATAATAAATCACTCCACCCTTCTCGTGTGTGAGCGCGGCTGTGTCTGTGCTAGACATCCTGACATCTTACACGCACTCCGGCTAACAGCAAACATCGATTCGAGCTGCATCCCACAACCACAAGACGCTGGAGATCCCTCGATTGGAACGAACTCGATGACCTCTCCTTACACTTTCTTGACGATCTGCACAATATCTTCGTCCTGGAGCTGGTGCTCCTTGCCGACCTTCTGCGGCTGGTGCTTGCAGGACGCTCCCCAGACCCAGGCGTACTTGAACTCCTTGAGCAGCGACTTGTGGATGCGCTGGCAAAAGTTCTCGACCGTCGGGTTCTCCTCGTGCAGAATAACAGGCGCGTTGTAGTCGGGCAGCCTGCCTCGGGGCTTGGTGTAGATGCGGATCATGTGGCAGTAGTCCCAGATCATCTCCAGCAGCTCGTCCAGGTTCCATCCGTGGTGGGCCGAGATCACGACGTTGTGCGGGATCTGGTCGATGATCGTCAGCTCCTCGATCGTGAGCTGGTCGATCTTGTTGAGCACGTAGAGACACGGGATATACACGCGGTTTCCCTCAATCTGGTCGATGAACTCGTCCACCGTCACGTCGGCGCGCAGCGTCACGTCGGCGTTGTGGATCTTGTACTCGTGCAGGATCTGGTAGACCGTGTCGGCGTCCAGCTCGCTCTGAGGGACGGTGGTCTGGAAGTTGACGCCGCCGCGCTCTTTACGACGGAAGACCATGTTGGCCGGCTTCTTGTTGAGGCGGATACCGAAGCCCTCGAGCTCAAACTCGATGAGTTTCTTGTGCGTGGCTGGCTTCATGGCGTCCAGCACAATGAGAATGACGTTGCAGGTGCGGGCCGTACCAATGACTTGTCGACCACGACCTTTGCCGTCCTTGGCGCCCTCAATAATACCGGGAAGATCGAGGATCTGGATGCGAGCGCCACGGTAGTTGAGCGTTCCGGGGATGGCTGTGAGCGTCGTGAACTCGTAGGACGCCGACTCGGAGAAGGTGCCCGTGAGTTTGGTCAGAAGTGTGGATTTGCCCACGGAGGGGAAACCCACGAGCCCCACGCGCGTGTCGCCGACCTTGTTGACGTCGAAGCCCTCGCCTGTACCACCACCGCCGGACTTGGAGCCTGCGTCCGTCACTTCGCGACGCAACTTGGCGATCTTGGCCTTGAGCAGACACAAATGCTTCATAGTGGCCTTGTTCTTCTGCGTACGAGCGTACTCGGCCTCCAGCTCGGCGATCTTGGCCATCGCGGACGACATGGCTGCCTACGTAGGTCTACAGTCTCTAGTGGGAGGATAAGCAAGTGGTAACGGATGGCCGGTCCGAGCAGCTACGAAACCTAGAATAGCGAATATAGGCCACCCAAAGTTCTTGATTTTGGGCTTTTAGTAGTATATACATTAGGAATATTGTGTTCGATAGGTTTCAACCCCAAAACAGAACTGATTAGCGTCAGTATTGGAACCGTTAGACATCGAGGATGGGGTGTTGCTCGTCCAAGGCGCAGCTCTCGACCGTATCCGACGCCGCGCGCCCACAGCAACGTCCGCAGCAGCAGTCGAGAGGTGGTCAGACGCTTGGAGGAAGCTCCCAGATCAACGGGGCTCAACCATCTGCCGCAGAGAAGCGAGCGCGGGCGGCCGAAGCAGCGGAAGCCCGCCAAGGAGACTGGCGTCAGGGCGGCCACGCAGACCCGGACAAGGCGCGCAGCATCGCTCTGCGCCGCGAGAAGGACGATCTGCTGGCCAAGATCTATAACCGATACACGACGCTGGGACACGAACCGCCCATCGGACTTCCCTCCTGCGACCTGGACCAACTGCGCTGCCACCTCGAGACGCTGCGCTGATTGAACGTTTGCCAGAATATTTTTTGTTGAATAAATGAAGAAGACTGCGATGCAGTCAATACTTGCCCGTTTATATGCAGGCGTGCGTTCTTCCAGGCCATGGCACCATTCAGTTAAGGTATTTAATTGTACAAGTACCGGTAGCCAAATCGAAACACATTGTCAAAGACACCTGAGATGTTGCAGTGGTGGTGACATTATTCAGTCGTTATTGTACCTACGCGTCGCAAGACCATTTCTGCCGGTCAAGGCCGCGCTGTCGAAAGAATAGGAGCTCGATTTGCGACTGCCGATGCGATCAAGGCCTGTTTCGGTGCGGTGTCAAGAGATGCACTGCTCCCCCACCTCTCTTCAAAGTTGGTTGTTGTATGATCTGTTTGTGTTCTTCTTGTCCCCAGCTTTCGCGCGTCCACTTGCCCTGCACGGTGTTTTCATTTCCTTTATGTCTGTCTGTCCTCCTGTCGTCGGTAGCCTGGCGAGATACTTCTGTAGTTTCGCTCGCTAGTCGAGGAAATAATTAAACAAGTCGCTGAGGGATACGAGACCCACGCAGCGCGAATACTCGTCCACGCACACGAAGCGGTGCGCCTTGCACGCAGCAAACCGCTCGAATATCATGTGCAACGTGTCGGTCTTGTAGCACAGATGTAAGCTTTCACCGACGTTGCCCTGCAATAGCACAGGCCACAGTCAGCACGAGTCCATCTCAACATAATTTTTAATACAAAAATCAACACACCTCAGCAGCTTGGATCCTGAGAATTTCTCCCACAGGCATGTCTAACTGGGTAAGTGACCGGTCCTTCACCAACTCGGTGACGTTCGATACACAATAAATATTCACAACAACGCCTGCCGAGTAAATCAACAACACTAGTTAGATCACCGCCACGATACGGTCTCCCATCGCCAAAACTTACCACTTGGGTCCACTATGGGCACCGCCGAGACCCTCCGCTCAATTAGGGTGTGTAGCACGCGAATAAGCGGCATATCTTCCGGAACAGTCACGAAGCCGCTGTAGACGCCAATGCCTAGATCGAAGATGGGCTGGTCAAACAGTCTGCGCTGCTCACGGAAGGTGGCCACCAGGTATTCCAAAATCCCGCTGTGCGTGATGACAGCCAAGACCGAGTTCTGGGTCGGGTCTACTACGGGGAGTCTATGAAGCCTATTGTCGCGAAGCACCTTGCACACGTCGTAGAGATTGTGCTCTGGTGTGACCGACACCATCTCCTCCCGTGTTGGAGCCATTGACAGGGATCGCGGGATTGCTGCAGCAACGTAGACACCAACGTTAGGCATCAATTTATCACTCCCGGGACATATTGTAGTAGTTTACCTCTCCAGGATGCGATGCTGTGCTCTGCTAGCTCATTCATGGGCGACCCGCGGATGTAAAAATGGCGTAAAATGTTGACAAAATCGGTCGCCGTGAACATGCCCACAAACTTTCCCTGCTCGGCGTCCCAAATGGGCACCGACTTGATGTCTAGTTGCAGCAAACACAGGATAATTAGTTCACACGATACCATCTTCTTCTGTTCTGTTGTGCTTACCGTGCTCTACCAGTGCGAAGAAGGCGAGGTTGATGGGGATCTTGACGTCGAAGACCACGACCTTGCCACTGTTCTTGATGACGTCGTAGCACTGCGTCTCTCTGAGGAAGGCGGCGATAACGTGTTTGCCTTCCTTGACAATATCCAGGACGGAGCCCTGCGATAGATTGAGTGCGGACGACGAGTTGGAGCGGTCCGAGTCGCTCATAGACTGGTCCTCGTCGCCCTGTAGCTGTGGTGGCACCGCCACATGGGTACGCGGCATGGGGCCATTCGAGTCGGTCATGGAGAGCATAGTGGTGGAGTTGGCGGGGTCGTTGAAGCCTGAGGTGGCGCTGTGCGGGGCCGGCGGCGGTGCGTCGTCCCGCGAGGAGGCGTAGTATCCGTCATGGGACATCCCTCCGTCGCCTCGTTTTCTTTTGCGGTCCGCGAGCGTGGTGGCGGCAGGGCAGACGCAGGGGGGGAGGGAGACGTCCGTGGGGTGCGCGCTAAAGAAGAGCAGGCGAACAGGAAGGGCCGGTGCAGTTGACAGGCACGACGAATAGGACTTCCGCTGGAAGACTCGAATGAGGGGGCCTTTGGCTCAATTACTGGGGTTTTCCTACAGCGGAATAGTGAAAGTAAGACGTTTTGGTTTTGACCAATGAGATGGAGCTGAGGAGGGAGAATCAGCCAATGTGACGAGCCCTACCTACTGGGTGTGGTGCACACAATCGCTTAGGATAACTTCATATTAGTAAGTGAGCTACTTTGCAGAAAATGTATTATTACGCTACTTGCTTAGCAAACACCAACACTTTTTTTTCACATTTTCTATTTGAAATACAAAGTCAACAACTACAAAGTCGTGGTTCGCCCAAAAAGCTCCTCCTCTAGTAAAAAAATTACGGAAAACGACGCGTTGTGGGCAATGCACCGGAAAAAGTTGCCTGTACAGTAATCTGCTTCAATAAAGAACACCTGATATGTATACACTTTGCAAGATAAATGCGACATTACAGGTAGCAATTTTATGTGGCTAGCGACTTACGACAAAGTAGAGAACATAACATGTGGAAGGTTATAAAGTTTGTGGTGTTCTTTATTGAAGTAGATTACTGTACTTCGAAGTAGCTAGTCCTTGAGTGCAGCGTCCGCCAACGAGTTGAAAGCTGCCTTATCCCGTTTGATTTTCTGGCTCAGTCGAGTGAGGACTGCCAGCGCGACGGCGGAAACGGGGTGGCCGTAGCACTGGGATTGCAATCTCGTAATGATCTTGATGTTCTTCGTGAGTCGTTTCAGCAACTGCCGCAGCCGTCGCCGCTCGATCACGAACTTGTCCTTCTTCGCCTTCGATCCCGCGAATATCTTGCAGAGTTGGAACCCTCGAGTCAATACGTCTCCAAGGTCTCGCTGGAATTGGCCGAAGCAGACTTGTGCAGCGTCGACGGGGGTTGAAGGCCTCGCAGATTCCATGCGGGTAGCCATGCTGGAGTGCTGGAGTTAAGCTTCAGGTGACGACAGTCTGTCAAACGTTGCCCTGTGAGTCGCTTGCTTGAAGAGACCAACTTCCCCGCACACTAATCTCGACAGCGTTGACACCTTGGCATTAGCGATGTACCTGGGAGAAATTGACGCTATAGATAGGAGTGCTATCACTGGCATTATGTGAAGAGGAAGGCTATGTTTTCTCGATGTTTAGCGCGCGTAGATCAACTTTAAAGCTGTTTGGCTTGCCTCCTGTTTCGGAGTTGAGTGTGAATTTCTAGTGCACTTCTGAGGTCGATAAAAGCAACTTCGTCTCGCAAAGATAGCGGAACAATTAAACCATTTAATTTCTTAGCTTGGTCTTGCTTTTCATCAATTACTGCGCCGAAAAGCGTCGTTTTCTATTTTTGATGATGTTCCAAGCCCATCAACTCTCCCAATGTTCTTCCGCCTGAGTTGTCTGCAGGCGGGCAGCGCTCAAGGCGATGTCTGATCCGGGCACTGCACTTGTTTTCCTTTTCGTGTAATTAGTACTGTGTTTTGAAGCTAAACCTATCGTGTTTCAAGTTGTAAATCGCCGTCGGGTTGGTCCAGCCGTGGCATCTTATCCAGACAAGCACAAAGCAAAGTGACATCTTCTTGTTGTTCGTTTCACCGAGCTTGCTATACATAGTCGTTGTTATTAGTGCTGCTGCACATGCCTGATCACTCCGACTTGCGTCTCAAGCTCATCACAACTGCCCGCTCCGTCGCATGCCCCGAGAAAATACGGCTACTTGCACGACGCCAATAACATCCACTTAGAGGCGGCGGAGTAAGCAGAGATCTCAACATGTTGGATCGGCTTGCAGAGATCAAAGGCAAGGCCCCTCCTCCGGACCAGGTCGCCATCGATGTTGAGGTGCGTGTCCCGTGCTGTTATGGCTTCAGGGTCTCATGCAACGGCGGGCTAACAGGATATTTGCTGCTTTGTGATTGAATGCGTTTAGAGGTGAAGCAGAGCTCTACGCCCTTATTGACTAACCGTGGCACCTGTAGCTTTACCTGAGTAACTCATGATCGATGTATGTGCATGTGCAGTCGTGGTGTCGTTCGTCCCAAGTTCATGGAGGTGTTTTTCAAGGATGTCGAGGAGATGCAGATGGACCTTGCCAATATAAGGTCCGTATGCTGCGTTGTGCCTCATTAGCGCGCCAATAACACTCACATTGCTTCTGGTTGCTCACCGGTGTAGCCTCGCTTCGCAGCAGATCACGGAGCTGAATAGCAAAGCCATCCTTGCGACGTCAAATACTGAAGAACAAGGTAAATGTGCATGCCTTTTGACTTCTTCTGCTCTGAAGTTGCGTCACTAACTTCGCTTATATCTACACAGCGGTGAGCAGCGAGCTCGGGTTCGTGATTGAGACCACGAATAAACTAGCTGCACATGCCAAGGGGCAATTGGAGAGGCTCAAGAAGGAGTCAGCTGAGAGGAAGAAGGACAAGAACACACCTCTGTCTGAAGTCCGGTATGGTTCTGATTGAGGGGCTTACAGACTATTGCTGTACTAATTGCTCCGTCATGATCAGAATCCGTGACAACATGTGCGCTGCGCTGACGAAGAAGTTCATGGATGCCATGAAGGAGTACCAGAAGGCTCAACAAAAATACAAGGGCGATATGAAGAACAAGGTGAAGCGGCAGGTGCAGATCGTGAAACCCGACGCTTCCGAGGCGGAGATCGACGCTGTTATGCGCTCCGGAGACCCTGGATCCATCTATAAAAGCGCGATTCTGCAAGGTGGTGCTGCCGAATCCATCACGGACGTGTTCCTTCACTGCCAGGACAAGTACCAGGACGTGCTCAAGCTGGAACAGAGTGTGGCGGAGCTGCACCAAATGTTCCTGGACTTGGCGCTGCTGGTTGAGCAGCAGGGCGAATTGTTGGATCAGATCGACTACCAAGTCCGCACAGCCGCCAACTACGTGGAGCAGGGCAACAAGGAGGTACAGAAAGCCATCAAACACCAAAAGTCATACCGCAAGAAAATGTGCTGTCTGCTCGGCATCGGCGTCTCCATCCTCGTGGCGATTGTTGTCATCGCAATGGTGCTCAAGAAGGCGTCGTAGGATAGATAGATGCAAACCAAGTATTATGTTGATGCAGGGCAATTGTCCCAGTTTTATCAAGCAACATGACCCACGAAGTTGCCATTATCAGGTGTGGCTGCATTTGTCAAACTATCTGAAAATTACAGCAACATGACCTGATACATTCTGCCAGACGATCGTTAGACGATGGCTACATTATTGCCAACGCTCACAAATTAAAATAAATTTAATTGATGAACCCGAAGTGTAGTAGTCGCCATATGAATCACTTTTGGCAATGCCGGACGACGAGCAGGACCAAGCCGCCTCGCTGCGCGCCTTCGTGGTATCAAGCGACGGTATCATTGCCAAGACGGCGCTGCAGTACGTGGACTTCGTGCGTTGCCACCGTCGCGTGGTGGACGCGCGCAAGTGGCTTAAGCTCAAGTCGGAGAGGGGTATCGATTTGTACACAGAGCGCGTGGAGCTCCGTGAAGCCCCGTGCAACATGCGACGCTCGCTTCCAGACGATTGCAGTACCGGCAGTTCCGATTCCTTCGGGGTGCTGCGTACAACGATGCTAAGCGCTTTCGGAGGCGGCACGCTGCCCGGTACACTGGACAAGGTCATGGAAGGACTGTACGCTGATTCAACGGAGCAGATGCAGCTCAACGCCCCGATCCAGTACGGCAGCGTCTTGGACTGCGGCGTGGTGCGGACATTTCGCACGCGCTCGGACGTCAAGCCACACGAATTCTTCGGTGTCAAGTTCGTGGAGAAGTTCAGCCACATCCCCGGACTCATCGACGAGCTCTGCTGGGTCGAACGCATGGACACCATGGTCACGGCTGGGAGACGCTTCGGGTTCCACTTGATGAAATCGGTCGAGACGGAGGACCGAACGTCCAACCAGTCTAAACATCGAGTCAACATGTCGGTGTGCTATCTCTACTGCCAGGCAGCTCCAGATGCAGTAGATGTATTTATTCGAGGGATCGTCGAGCTACCAGGTAGCACGAAACCTCGACGACGTCAAGAGACGATTGATGCTGCAGGCGACTACATCCTCGCCACGATTCATGGACGGGAGTGTCGACGCATGAAGACGATAGCCACGCTGATCGGAAAATCCAAGACGGAACGCGAAAGTCTCATGTGCGTCGACTACTGTTCGGTCATTTGTACGTTTATCCTAATTCACAATGTCGTCGTGCTGCAGTGCTTGCCACTGCTCGAAGATTCTACGAGGGCTGGAAAAAGTTGTATGTCCAGAGCGTTGGCTACACTTCCCGGTACATTTTTTGCTGATAGATACTTACTGGGATGATATGATTGCTGCAGGAAATGTGCTCGGGTTGTCGGGAAGCGATGCGTCGTCCAAAGCTGGTAGCATTGGCCGATGCCGACAGCAGGAGGCGCGGATCTAAAGGTGTGTCTGTGGATATGGTAATGTTCTTTAGGCGCTTTTCAGTAGCTGAGTGTTGTTCATGTTCCTCTTGTTCAGTTTCAAGCGAGTCACTGCGCGGTGCCAAGCTCATGTCGAGGTACGGCAGCACGCGCGATGACGGCGATCTGCCAGACACCGTGACCAGCTACCGCGAGTCCGAGTCGTTCCGCATGATGCTGCCAATTCGAGATCCTCGTCCAAGCTCGAACTACCGTACCAACCGCAAAAAGCGAGAAAATGTCCTTATCACCATGTTGCGCAAGCATGAGCGTGAGCGCGAGCGTCGAAGTAGTACAACAACGTCAACGTCGAGTCTAAATCTTGGCTCGTGAAAAAAAATGATTGTCTCAAAGTCATTCACCAATCAGCCAATCAGCGCGTGCGATCTCGAATTTTCTAGTATTTTCGCGAAGTATCATACCTTCGCGACACCCACTTCGATGCCCGTCTCACAATTGAAAAAGCCTACTAGCTCACAAGGCAAACGACGAATCTGAAGCAAGATACACAACACTAGCAACACCAGCATGGGCAAGGACTACTACGCTACCCTGAACGTGGCCAAGGGCGCCACGGACGACGAGCTGCGCAAGGCTTACCGCAAGCTGGCGCTCAAGTGGCACCCGGACAAGAACCCAAACAACAGCGACGAGGCGCAGAAGAAGTTCCAGGAGATCGGGGAAGCTTACGAGGTCTTGAGCGACAAGAAGAAGCGCGAGATCTACGATATGTACGGCGAGGAAGGGCTTAAAGGACAGCCGGCTGGACCTGAAGGGCCCGAGGGAGGCATGCCCGGTGGTATGGGTGGAATGGGTGGAATGCCAGGAGGATTTACGTACACGACGTCAACCAATGGCTTCCCTGGAGGAGGAGGCTTCTCGTTCCACTCAACAGACCCGTCCAAGATCTTCGAGCAGTTCTTCGGCACATCCAATCCCCATGAGGCTGAGGGAAGCGACCCCATGGCCTCGATGTTCGGCGACATGGGCTTCGGTGGCATGCACGGCATGAGGAGCGGCGGCTTTGGAGGTCGCGACCCCTTCGGCCAGCAGCGACAGCCGCGTGCTCAGCAGCTGAAGAGTGAGCTGGAAGTGCCACTGGAACAGCTGTACACTGGTTGCACGAAGAAGCTCAAGATCACGCGCAAGGTACACGACCCGAGCTCGAATCAAATGCGAGAGGAGCAGAAGATCCTGGAGGTCAACGTCAAGCCCGGCTGGAAGGATGGCACGAAGGTGACTTTCGAGGGCCAGGGCGACGCTCTACCCGGCCGACCAGCCCAAGATATCGTGTTTGTCATCAAGCAGAAGCCTCACAACAAGTTCAAACGCGACGGCGACAACCTGCTGTACCGCGCCAAGCTGTCACTGCGCGACGCATTGCTGGGCAGCGGCACATTGACAATCAAGACGCTGGACGGACGAGAAGTGCCTGTTCCTCTTGGAGGTGTTATCGCTCCAGGCACGCAGATTGTGATCGCTGGCGAAGGTATGCCACTGCAGAAGAGACCCTCGCAGCGAGGCAACCTGGTCGTGGAGTTCAATGTGCAGTTCCCCACGAAGCTGACGGAGGCGCAGAAGAACATGGTACGCCAGGCGTTGTAAGCGACCATTGCTAGGTAGAAAAAATCGTACCGCTAAGTCTGTAGGTCGTTTATCTAATTGCTAATAGAAAATTTGAAAAAATAAAACCTTCCGCGGCAGAAATTCTTGCCAAAGGCAGCCGGAATCTGGTGGTGCTGTCAGCATTTACATGTCACTCAAAGTTCCCAAGACGCAAATGCAAAAGTTTGACGCGCAAATACTTCGTTATGTTACAAGATTAAAGTTGCTCTGCTGCTGCGTTTCTCGAATCAACCATTCGAGAGAGATTTCACTCTCTCGCTCCTTGCCTTCGGTTTCAATTGGGTTTTCGTTTTTTTATCTGGATATCGATGGACTTCGTCGTCTCGGCCAGCGGCAGCAACTGAAAAGAAAAGTTAGAACCAATGCGCCTTCCATGCATCCACCGACAAAAGCAGTAGCAGAAGATAAAAATGATCTTGATCGTCGCCGCCACTTCACATGGTGCCACGGCGGATGTGCTGGTAGACGAGTCCTTCGGGCGTGAGTTGCGGCTTGTAGCCGGAGGAGGCGGCCCAGGTCTGGATGCTGATGTCGTCCTTGGTGGTCTTGACGACATCCGCTGCCTTCTTGGCCTGCTGCTCCTTAGCCTTGGCCAGGATCTTGCTGACGCCATCTGCGAAGGCGTTGGCGTTGTCTCCACACTCAAGCTTGAGCACGTCGAGCTTGAGCTGCATCTGGTCGATGAGCGCCACGTTTTCCTTGGCCAGTTTGCGTTCCATGCGGCGGCGCTCGCTGTTAAAACCCGAGAGCTGCTTCTGCAGACGGTTGACCAGAAACTCCTGCTCCTGCTCCAGTTCGTTCTCCAGATGCACCTTCTCGTGCAGGATCTTAGCCACCTGCGACTCCAGCGCCTTGCGTACACCGTTGTCCTCGTTCTGCAGCTCCTGTATCAGTCGCTCCTTCTCGGCACGCGCAGCCTCGAGCTGCTTTGAGAGGCGGTTGACGATGTACTCCTGCTCGTTCTCCAGCTTGTTCTCCAGATCCACCTTCTCCTTGCGCAGCTGATTGAGTTTCTTCTGCAGATTGTTGGTCAGTAGCTCCTCCTCACGCTCCACTTCGAGCGCCAGCTTCTCCTTCTCGCTCTTAACGTCATGAAGCCGCTTAATGAGGCGGTTGGTCATACGCTCCTCCTCGAACTCGGTCGACTCGCCCAGAGCCACGAGCGCGGCACGAAGCGACTTGACCTCATGCTCCAACGCGGCCGTGCGCTGGCGCTCCAGGATCAGCAGCTCACGAGCGTCGCCCTCGATGGGGTTGTTGGCCATGGCGTGACGTTTTACTTTGGCGTTTGTATGCAGCGGATTTGGCTTGCGCGGCGCGAAGCTTTTCGGGAAATGACACCGAGGAAGAGGCACGACAGAGAACAGCTGGGAGTCGTACCGGCAGCTTTGTGTGAGAGAAACGATAAAATGATTCATTCTGACAAGGAAAAGTCAACTACTTTGAAGTAATGACGGGGAAACGGAGGAAATGGTATTTATTTTGCAAGGAAGAAAACCGCTGGGAATCTGAGGCGACGGTTGCTTCAACTGAGCGAGTGCGACATGCACTCAGCTTGACGCGGTGCTGGAGCAACATGCACAAGGTTGACCAAGTATTTGCCACGATACTGTCATGTTATGCTATGCTAGAGATCACGTATGAATAGTGTTGGTTACTCCGCGTTGCGACTTTTCTCTCTGATGGTACACGCGCACCTTTGTTCTCTACTGGAAGCGGACATATTTGGCTCAAATATTTTAATGTAGTCCAGAACTGGCGATGAGGAAAAGGTGGTTTTCGTTTACATATTACACCAACTTAGTTCCGCACCCTTGCCTTTGAATGTCCTCTAGATTTGACGGTTTTTCGACGCACGGACGTGGTAGCGGTCAAGTCGAAGTTGCCTTAACTTCTTATTGCGTACAAGTACTGGCTTTTTAGCAACACATTTTCGATGCTCGTTTCTGTATTTCCGCAGATGATTGATGCGCTGATCTTTTGCTGCTCTATTATCCGGGCCATGATCGATGGCCATACAACGTATTGTTCACATCCTATTGTCGACATTGCAATCAATCTTCGTCGTCCTCTAGCCTCAGTCCAAATTCCGCGAATCGGTATGCCGAGTGCACTTCTAGAAGCTGCGAGATCCGACCAATGCTCGAGTTTGCTGTCCTCTTCCTTACGAAATTTAACCACGTCACATGTAAGTGTATTCAGCAGTAGCGATTTCGCTGGATATACTCCTTTAGAAATTGCCATCTACCAAACAAAAACGACAGGTCAAGCTAAGGAAGCATTCATGTTTGGCGACTGGGACATCGTGCACCCCGGCATCTGGAATCCCATGGCCAGCGTCGAGCAGTCGATGATGGAGTTCGATCACATGTCGAATCAAATGTTGCGATGCTCCACAGTCGGATGTTCATGGCACCGGACACAGTCATCAATGACGAGTTCTTTAAAGGTCTGCCACTTCAGGCCACGGAGCAGAGGCGCGAGCAGCTAACGGGCGACAGCATCATTTCGGAGGAGGAGAACTCGAAGCAGGGCCCCCAAAAGAAGCACGATATTATCCGTATGGAGGACAATCAACCCACAGGCGACCAGCATACGTTTTCGTGTTATTCGTTCAGCAACTCCACCGTGGTGGATGCCAAGGCGAAGTGGCGAGCACGCGCCTTCGCTATGAAGACTCAACGGGCCGCATCAAGGCCGTCCACGAGCGACAGACGGAAGGCAAAAAGCTGCCGTACGACTTGAAATCGCCAGAGCAAAGAAGATAAAGGACATCTCGAGTATCGCGGTCTCTCCAGGTCCGGGGTCGTGATAGGCTTCGCCTTAAGCACCAGAAGAGGGTAACGAGTAGAAAAATAAAAAAATGTTTAGCTTGTAGTTGTCTGTCTTTAGCAGTTTTTTTACTGCCTTCTTCCGTGCAGTCCACATCCTCGCGCGCAGTGGCGACACTCCATCCGCGGTCTGGTCCACCGTGGCTCTGGAGTCGTCCTTGCCTGCCGTCCTTGTCATCGTAGCACCGTCCTAGGCTCCGCGCCATCTTCTTCTTGATCACTTCTGACTTATGGCTACACTTGGTACTCTGTACCCATCTGAAGTGGCTCTCCTCTTCCGCGTACTTGGCCACCAGCCCTGTTAGGCCTGTCAGTCGGCCATCCCAGCGCGACCCGATACACGAGTCTATGTGCTCAAACGGCACGCCGGACGAATTTGAAGCGATGCGGAAGAAAATCCCGTTTGGCAAGGTCGAGAAGAAGGTTATCAAACAGCAGGATGAGGGCAGATCGAGGCAGGAGACGACGGAGAGGAAACGTGCAGGGACGAAGCTGTAGGCGGTCTTTGACGGAGGGGTACGTTTCCTGTTGATTTACCGTTGAGAACGTTTCGATGGTTCGCGAGCAACCGTGTTTTCGCTAATGCGCGAACGTCCGGTTTGCCTTCGCTGCCTTTGCGATTCGACAGGATTAGCTTAACGTTGGCTTTGATATCCTCGATGACACTCTTCGATTGTCGCCTTTGTGAGATGTGTAGCACGCGCGGATTCACCATTTGCACTTGGCGATCGCTCTCCTCGTTGCTCTCTAATAGCCCAGCATAGTAAGGCAAGAGCACAAGAGAGCAAAGGCTTGCTGCGCTGCTGCCGCTGTCGTCGGCCAAACGAATGGCTGCATCCTTTATCGCGCCCAGGACTTTCATCACGCGCGCAGAGAAACCTGGCGGTCCTTTGCACATGCAGGTCGACGGCCAAGTTTTTGACACAATTTCAAGCCCAACAATAACAAACTCGCCGCGTGCAAGTCTTCCACCTTGCAAGATCCGCCTAACGACGTTGGCCATTTCCTTCACCTAGCGAAATTCGTCACCCTCCAGTATTCGCCAAGAGGCCTCACCAACAGGCACCGTCGGGGTGGCCTCTGTCGTGGTTGCTTCGGTTGCTGGAGGTGATTCGGTTGCTGATGCTTGTGGTGCTCTGAATGCTGCTGATGGTGGCTCTGGATTGCCATTCTTGAGGAGTGCACGCATTTTCGTCGCGATCGTCTACAGACAACGACAGATAAATCCGGCATCACTGAATGCCATCCCCATATAATGTACGAGAATTCCACAAGATGTCTCAGGACATCTTGTGGAATCATAAAACACACTAAAATTATCATAAAAGACACGTAAAGACATAGAAAACACACAAATACATATGGAATACAAAGACCAAGTCAAATGAGCAAACCTGATTGGGTGAACACTTAGGATTGTGCATTACACAACTATGCCGGCTTTTGTGTCTGCCGGTTTTTTCCGTCGTTGACTGTAGTACGTTTTAAGAAAACGCGTTGCACTAAAAAGTGCAAGCTTAAAAAAAGCGTTTCCGGAAAAGTGCTTTGTTTTTTTATGAACAAAGTATTTTTCAAAACAAAAGTTCAACCTAAATATTTTGTCAAAGTATTCATTTCTAAGCTGCTTAATAGAAATGATTTCTATCTCACGAAGCCACGTCGTACTTGCCAATTCCTTCGAAGTACTAATTGAGGGATGTCGTCTCAGTGGGGAGGCTGGGGCACCAAGCTTAACGTGACGTCCATCGTGTCGCAGGGGCTGGAGCAGGTCCGCAGTTTGCGCGAGGACGTGGAGAAGTCCTTCGACCAGGTCGTGACGGGAGCGCCTGGCGCCCGCGTGCCACTACCGCAAGCGGCCGCCATCAAGACATCGGGAGAGCAGATTGAAGACACGATCACAGATAATGAGGCGGATGAAACAAAACTTGAGGTTGGAGAAACCCTACTTGGGGATAAAGCACACCCTAATGAATTGCTAGAGGAGAAGGCGGGGGCGGCCGCCGTGGTCATTGAGGAACCCGAGGAGCCCAAGGATGAGGCTGCTACTGAGACCACGCAGGGAGAGCAGGAAGGAGAGACTCAGGGAGTACAGAAAGAGGCGAAACAAGAGGAGGAAGACGATGTAGACACCCTAGAAGAGCAACCAGGAGCTCAACAGCATATTGAGGATCAGAGTGAAGAGGAGACAGAGGCCGATGCTGAAGTTGAGGATGGAATGGGGGAGAAGACCCCAGAGGTGGAGGTGTCAGATACAGACGCAGGTGAAGATGAAGAGGAGGAAGAGAAGGAGGTGGAGGAGGAGGAGGAGAAGGAGGAGAAGGAAGCTGTTGAAGGTGACGACGTATCGGAGGATGTGGCGGCACTGCGGAAGGAGCTGGAGGTGAGGGAGTCGCAGCTGTTGGCGACGTCAGCGACGATCCAAGAGCTGCACGATGAGCTGGACAAGACGTGTCATCGCGAGGTCGCAGCAGTAGAACGCGCGCAGTTTCTAACGGAGCAGCTGGAGAACATGCGCCATGAAGTGGCCAAGCTGACGCAGCTGCACCGAGACACGAGTAGCAGTCAAAGTGCAGATGTGCAGGCACTTCAAGTGGCTCTGGCAGAGAAGGAGGAGAAGCTCAGTGGGTTGCTAGATGAAGGCCAGGCGCTTTCTGTGAAACAGGCACAACTAGAACAGAGACTGCGTACACTACGCAAAGAGAAGGACGAGCTGGAGGAACGAGCACTCAAGTTACAGTCGCAATGCGAATCATCTACCCAAGAAGTGAAGGACCTCGCGTCAAAACTGAAGGCCAGTGAGGAGGAGAAGACTCGTCTAGCACAGGAGAACCGACAACTAACGAACAGTGCAGACACTACAAGTGTAAAGGTGGAGAAGGCTGAGCGTATAGCCCAAGAAGCCACGCAACAGCTAGAGAAACTGCAGACGCAAGTGGAACAGTTAACTCAAGAGGTTTCCCGCAAGAACGACGAAATCGAGAGACTCAAGACAGCTACAAAGTCCAACGAGGCGCTTAGTCTCGAGAAAGAGGAGCTTCACCACACGATCCAGTTTCTACAGGATAATATCCGCGACTTGGAGAAAGAAGCAGCCCGTCGTGAGGAGATGGCGAGAGTAGAGATCGCTGATCTGAAGCGCAAGTGGCAGGACGCCGTGGGTCGCGTGGATATGCTGGGTCTCAGTGTGTCTGAAGCCACTCAACCTCTGCTTCGTCAGATCCACACACTTCAAGAAGAGCAGCGTACAAGACAAGAGTGCTGGAAGACCACTGAGAGTACATTACTGGCACAGATTGAAGAGGCTACGGAGCAACGTCGTGCTATAGAACAAGAGAAGCTTGGCATGGAGCAGGAATTACAAGAACTTGAACGTAAAGTGGAGGAAAGTGAACTGGAAGTTACTAGGAAACAGGCAGCGCTGGATCGCGCACAAGAAGAAGCGGAGAGTGCGAAGGCAGAAGCTCGAGAACTGCGTGGACAAGCTGACGCTCTGCAGATTGACTTGAACCAGGCCAAGCACCAGCGCGACGCAGAGGCGGAAGCGAAACAGCAGCTTCAGACTCGACTGGATAATGCAGAGAAATCCTCCAAGAAACTCGAGGCTTCGGCTACAGCGACGGCTGAACTGGAACAGGCTCGTGAGCGAGAGACACAGCTACGACAAGATCTGGAATGGCACCAACAGGAGGTTCTGCGCTTAAAGAGCGCAACGTCGCAACCTGCTCCTCCGTTGTCAACAGGCTCCACGTCTTCACAGCTTTACGCGAGGCGAAGTATCGACAGTGAACAGTTCAATGGATCTGACGGTACACTATCTTCTGAGGCGTCTATTCTCAAGACAACGTTGGAGACAACAATGGGAGACTCGCTCAGCTCGAATGGAAATAACACGTCGGTCCTGGGACTCAGCCAACTGCAGCAGCGATTGCGTTTACGTGAGGGCGAGAACCGGATGCTTAAGCAGCAACTTGAAGCGCTGGAGGCTCGGCAGAAGCAAACGACCGACGAGATCGTTCGACTGAGTACGCGCAACGTGTTGCTAGAGAGCGGTGAGGCACAGCGAGAGCAGACTCAGTTAGAACTAGCGAAATTGCAGGAGCATCAGGTGGTGCTGCTCGAACTGTTTGGCGAAAAAGAAGAGCAAGTGGAAGAGCTGCAGGCCGAAGTAAGTGAACTCAAGGCTTTCTACCGCAAACAGCTCGACACTCTGGCTTCTCATAACGAACAACAGCAGAAGCAGCGAGAGGAACAACAGCATTAAGGATGAAGCTCACACTGGCAAGACCGGACTAATCAAGCGGTAAGCTTTGCCATTTTGCCCTGCATGATTTGTTTTTTCTTACTATCAAAACAGCTCATTATTTAGTGGCATTTTTGGCACGTCAAGGTGTACGCAGCTATCATTTTCTACAGGGTGAACTTGTCGTTGCCGTCTTCGTCGCAGATGCCGAAGTGCGCCTCGAAGACCGTGTCGGAGCGTGACGGCAGGTCGAACATTTGGAAGTAGTGGCTGCGAGACGCGTCCAGGTTCT
>QOKR01000484.1:14376-36596 GCA_016880985.1 Phytophthora idaei | reverse complement strand
GTCTCTTTCGCTCTCAGGTGGTCGAGAGGTTGCGTCGTCGAAATAGCAGCTGCCTCGAAAGAACGTTCCAATATTGTTTTCGTTGGTAAATTACGGAAAGTAAAAAAACTGCCGGCGTAATGTTCTATGACCCACTACTCCCATCATCGCGGAGTACTTGAACTCTCCAGCAGTACGCGAGTATCTGAACGTTGACGAGCATGCCCCAGCGTGGGTAGAAGAGAACGAAGTCATTCACACGAGATTCATCGCTGACGGTGACTGGGCCGCATCGTACGGCTCCTACGTCGGAGAACTGCTGAATGATGGTCTCCGTGTGCTTATTTACGCCGGCGACGCCGACCTGATGTGCAATTGGATCGGTAATCGAGCCTGGACACTAGACCTCGACTGGCAAGGCAAGGACGGCTATAACACTGCCGAAAAGCGAACATTCATCGCCCACGACCCCTTGCTACCCATCGGAAGCCATGCCATTGATGCTGGCGAGGTCTGGACCTTCGAGAACTTCGCGTTCGTCCGCGTGTACGACGCCGGCCACATGGTGCCGACCAACCAACCTGCAGTCTCGCTAGACCTCATCAACCGGTTCCTCGCCAACAAGACATTGTAGAAAAACTCTTCGCGGGTACCTATCAGCACATCGACACGTTCCTACATTTTCAACATTCAAATACAGTTCATATCCACTCATTTCTCATTTGAAGATCTTCCCAGCTCAATCGACGCCATGCTGGACGAGTCGACTCCGTTACAGTCGGATATGCGCGCGGCCGAGATCCATCGCCAGCGGCGCATTGCCAAGATAGCGGCCTTTGGAACGCTCGCGCTGGTGATCGTCGTGGTGTTCGGCTTTTCGACTACCGCGAACCAGACACCGTCGCTGGCCACTGTCACGGATGCAGATGATGCGACCACGACGTGTGGCAGCGCAGCCAATGAAGCGGGGTATATCAAACTGCCCAACAAGCAGAACGACCAGTACTTCTACTGGTTCTTTGAGTCACGCAGAGCTCCAGCAACGGACCCGCTCGTCCTCTGGCTCAGTGGTGGTCCTGGGGTCTCCAGCCTCTTGACGCTCTTATGCGAGAATGGCCCGTGCGTCGTCAATGAAGACTTTCCCACTAAGACCAACCCGAACTCGTGGAATGCTGAGTCCAATGTCATCTGGCTGGATCAGCCCACCAACGTCGGGTACTCGACCGGCAGCCCCGCGAACGTCGACCACGACGAGAAGGACGTCCAAGAGAACATTTTCTGGTTTCTACAGGGCTTTATGGACAAACACCCCGAGTTCAAAGACCGACCATTGGTCCTCGCAGGTGAGAGCTACGCGGGCCACTACGTTCCTGCGGCGGCGCACAAGATCTACCGTGAGAACAAGACGGCCAAGACGAGACGTCTCAACCTCCAAGGTATCGCCATCGGCAACGGCTTGGTCAACACTGTCGTGCAGGTAACAGCCCCTGCATATTCTCAATTGGGGATGAAAAATTGACTTACTGTTGCTGCTTGTACTAGAGCGAGCACGGTTTGGACATGGTAAACAATGCGTACGGCGTCAAGCTGATGGACGACGAGACGCTTGCGAGGGCCAAGATCGCAGAGAAGCAGTGTACGGCGCTCGTGAGAGCCTGTCAAACAAACTCGAGTGTGTGTATCGACGCTGCGCAGTTCTGCGAGCTCAACGTTATGGGAGCGTACGTTGGTGCGGGTCGTAACATGATGGACATCCGTCAGGAGTGTACTGAGCTGGACCCGATCTACTGCTATGGAGCTATGGTCGAGCGTATAACGGGGTATCTGAATTCGGACGCAGTGCGTTCGTATCTGAATGTTTCGGGCGTGCACCCGGCGCCGTGGCAGTCGGCAGCGGCGGATGTGGAGCTGGCGTTTGCTGCGGATTTGATGAAGACGTTCGAGCAGGACGTTGAAGCACTGCTGGGCGACAGCTCCGTCCGGGTGTTGATCTACCATGGCGACGCTGATCTGGTGTGCAATTGGTACGGCGGGCTGGCGTGGACGAGAGCGTTGGCGTGGCCTCATCAGCAGGAGTTCCAGGCGGCCGCGGAGCACGCGTTTGAGGTCGATGCGAGAGACGCCGGGAGTGTCTGGACGTACGCCAAGAGGCTGACGTTCCTGCGAGTGTTTAACGCGGGACACATGGCGCCCATGGACCAGCCGGAAATGGCGCTCGAGATGATCAACCGGTTCCTGCGGAATGAGGCGCTGTAGGCATTTTGACAATTGAGTCAATTGAATTGGTGTTGAAGTGGGTAAGATACGCCTGGTAACAGTGGATACTTTGGCCCGTTTATGAACCACTGACGTGGCAGTGAATCAGGCGCAATAAGATCGCCATTGCGAGACTCCAGCTTGGCGACGAGCAGCTCGCCAGAAGTTTGCCGCACTGGTAAAGAACTTGTGCTTCTATGCTAGAGAACGACCTACAGGGTTCTGGCACAATGCTTCATGGTGCGCGAAGTAGCCGATGACGTGCACGTTGCCAGGTTCCGTCGTACTGGTATCGCATAAAGGTGCGGAGCATTGCGCATTCCAGCTTGGAATTTCCAGGAACTTGCCTTACCATCATAGTCCACGGTTCATGCTCATGCTTCACACTGCGCCATTATGGCGACCATAGGCCCACTGCGAGACTTGATCGCTGCCATCGCCGTCGCCTCGGCCATGCCCAGAAATGGCTTCAGAAACAGCGAAGCAAATCTTGCGTTAACAATCAAATCTTGGCTGGTTGGTCCGACGCAGCAAGGATTCCTTGCAGGGATGCCAGCATCCACCCACAGGCTTCTATATTTGCGTGGTTCGCTTACGCCGCACTGTCAGCGGTTTTGATTCGATAGTGCCACTCCTCTGCCATAAGAGCTTCTCGCGCGGCTGACTCGAGAAGCTCATTTCCCGATTGTCACCGCTGAGTTCATTCCGTATCTGAGTCTTCCATAGTAGAATCCACCAGAACAACATGCCCACGGAAACCACCCCTTTGCGCGGCGAACAATACGCCTCGGACGCCCAGAAGCGCAAACGCATCGTCGGCATCACCGGCGCTGTCGTGGTCCTAGCGGCTATCGTTGTCGTGCTGTGGCTCACACTCAGCGGCCACAGCTCCAAGTCCACCGAGGTGACGGAGCAAACCACGCCTGAGCCCACCCCCGCGCTCCGGACAGAGGCCCCCGTCATTACGGAGCTACCGACGGTAGCCCCCACTGAAGCCCCCGCTAAACGAGCTACTGAGGCCCCTGCAGAGCCCGCCACGGAAGCCCCAGCTGAACCTGCCCCAGAAGATCCAGCCCAGCCTCCCGCTGCCGAGCAGCCGGCCGCCGAACCCGCTGACCAGCAGCCCGCTGCCGAGCCTGCAGCGGCTGCACAACTTGTCCCCGCCGCCGAACCCGTTCCTGCTCAGCCCGTGGACGCCGCTCCGGCTCAGCCCTTGGAGGCTGCTCCGCAGGACCAGCCCGATCAGTAATTATTTGATCGCTGGAGACTCCGAGCTCTGATGAGCCCCACCAAATCCGGTGCAACACTTGGTCTAGTTCACTGCGCTATTGCTCCCCACTATAATGCCATTTTTACCGTGTTTCCCGTGTCTATCATTGCGTATCGTGCCGAGAATGGAAGCTTGGTGCCGTCTGATTTATCGGGCAGCTTCATAAATCATTGAGCGTCAGGCCTTGATCGAGGTGGCGTTCGGTCACGGATCGACAGAAGCAAGGCATACTGTAGATTTAACACCTCGAGTCGGCAATGGACAGTAGGCAGCCTATTGTTGCCTAACCTAGGCTACAATGGTAATCAGATATGTGACAGATTCACGTGCGTGACGGTGATAGGCAAATCCAAGCAGAAAACTGAAGATCGGCAGATTCTCGTTTGTCGTTTGGAATCCAACTGGAATCCAGTCTGGATCCCATCCATCCAGCGACACGATGAGGTCCTGCTGAGGCACCGCGGACGGTGCGCTCGTCACTTAAGCATCGACCTCAGCATCGCTGCGTGACACGTCTTCACTATAGAGTTTGCGGCCTTGATACGCTTTCGTCGGCAGCGAGCAAGTTCATGGCGACTGAGACGACGCCACTGCGCAATGTCGAGCGCCGGCCGCAGGAGCCGCGAGCGCTTCACAAGAAACGCATCGCTGGCCTTGCAGTTTTCGGCTTGATCATGGTGGTGGTCGCTGTGCTGACGACGACCAACGTCGGCAGGAAGGCGCACACGCTGGCGATTCCCCAGCGTCCCATCGAGGTGGTACAGCCACTGAAGCCACTCAATGCCACGAGGCACCATCATACACCAGCTCCGACACCCAAGAACTGGTTCCAATGTGGAACTGAGAAGAGCGAGGCTGGCTACATCACGCTGCCTTATAACGTAGACAGCCACCTCTTTTATTGGTACTTCGAATCTCGCAAGACCCCAGACACCGACCCATTGGTGCTGTGGATGACCGGTAGCGGCTCTGACTGCTCCAGCCTCGCCACGCTTCTGATGGAGAACGGCCCGTGTCGAATTAACCCAGACGCCACGACAGCATTGAATCCGCACTCATGGACGTCGGAAGCGAACGTCATTTGGCTGGACCAACCTACGAACGTAGGCTTCTCGTACGGGAATAACACTAAGGTAGACTTTAACGCGGAGGACGTGAAGAAGAATGTGTACTGGTTCCTACAGGGATTCCTGGACAAACATCCAGAGTTTGAAGGGAGAGCGTTGTTCCTGGCTGAAGAGGGGTATGCGGCCCACTACGTTCCGGCAGCAGCACATTACATCTGGAAGGAGAACCTCATTGTCGTGAAGGCGAACGCTACTCTTCGCATCAACCTTCAGGGTATCACAATCGGCAACGGCTTGGTGAATCCTGTTGTCCAAGTACGTATTTGAACTCGTATTCACGAAAAGGTCGAGTTTGATCATTCTGACAGAATTATGTGAACTTGTATCCATAGACGCCACACGCGCTGGATATGGCTGTCAGCAACTCCTACAACATCAGTTTGATCAACCCTACAGACCTGGGAGCCGCGAAGGAAGCGGTGCCAGTCTGCAGCCAGCTTCTAAATGTATGTCAAGCGAACTCGAGTGCTTGCATAGGGGCATTGCGCTACTGTTCAAGCTCACTATTAGGTGCGATGGACGACTCCCATAGAAACAAGTATGACATCCGCAAGAAATGTGCCTCCAGTGATCCGTCGGAATGTTACAATACGTCTGCCGTCGCCGAATACCTCAACTCGAATGCTGTCCGTGCGTACCTTAACGTGTCCGAACAAGTGACTTCATGGCAGCAGTGCTCCAGCTCGAATGGCGAGCACTTCTCCTCGGACCTGATGAAGAACTTTGACGGATACGTCGCTGATTTATTGAACGATGGATCTATCCGCGTGTTGATCTACAGCGGCGACGCAGATTTGGTTTGCAATTGGCGTGGAAGTGAAGCTTGGACGAAGCAACTCAAGTGGAAGCATCAGCAGGATTTCAATGATGTGAAGGAGCACGACTTTCAAGTGGCTGGTGAGATTGATACCATCGACGCTGGCTCTGTCCGCTCGCACAACAACCAGTTCACATTCATTCGTGTCTTCAAGGCAGGCCATATGGTCCCCAAGGACCAACCAACAATCGCTCTCGAGATGATCAACCGATTCATCAAGAACCAAAGCCTGTACGAGTACGATTCCACTTCAACTTTGTTGAAGTGGCTATTAACAGCCTTTTTATCCAATCAAAATCGTACTCAGATCTGATTCCATTTTGTATCATCTTCCTCACTCTCAGATCTCCAGGATGCGGCGTACGTCGGAGTTGACGCCACTCGTGACGGAGGACTCTGCCCCCCCTCACTCCTCAAGATCCGCGCGCAGGTTCAATTGGCCTACCGCACAACCCTCTCTGCTCGTGGTCACTAGCGTGTCGCTGCTGCTCGCGCTCGCATTTGTGGTGCACCAAGATTCATCACTATCAAGTTTGAAGAACCTCAAGGGCGCCACGAATAACAATTTCGAGAGACCCCAAGACGAGTTCTTCTGCGGGATTACGAATCATGAGACGGGCTACATTAAGCTGCCGAACAAGGATGACGACCACTATTTCTACTGGTTCGTGGAGTCCCGCAGCGACCCGCAGAGGGACCCGTTAGTCCTCTGGCTGACAGGAGGACCTGGCTGCTCCAGTATGATGGCCCTCCTGGCAGAAAATGGCCCTTGCCACGTACAATCGGATCTTTCCACCAAGACCAATCCGTACTCGTGGAACGGACATGCCAATGTTATTTGGCTCGATCAACCAACCGGCGTCGGATACTCATACGGCCCCACAGTGGACTATGACTCTGGAGAGCTCAACGTGGCTGAGAATATCTACTGGTTCTTGCAAGAGTTCCTCAAGAAACATCCAGACTTGGCTGACAGGGAGTTCTTCGTGACTGGGGAGAGCTATGGCGGACACTATGTCCCTGCAGTGGCTAGCCACATTCTTAAAGCCAACATGCTCCGACACTTGAGTCCGAACGCAGTGCACGTTAATCTGGCCGGTATTGCGGTCGGAAATGGACTGACCGACCCAGCAGTGCAGTACCAACACAGTGTGGACATGGCGTTCAATTCATACAACGTGTCGCTGCTGGACGACCAGGCCATTGAAGACATGCGTAAGGCGCAGCCAGTATGTCATGAGCTTATCATGCAGTGTCAAAAAGACCGGCCGAGGTGTGTTGATGCCATGGAGTTCTGCTTTGGAGCGCTGGAAGGACCTTACTACCAGTCCGGACGCAACCCGTACGATATCCGCGAGCCGTGTACTGAAGAGAACGTCATGAAGTGCTTCCACTTTGAACATATTGACGAGTACTTGAACACGCCTACTGTGTTGACCAAGCTTGGTGTCGACGTGCACAAGTCAAAATCGTGGCGAGAGTGCGATGCAACGGTCGGTGCGGGTTTCGCATTCGATGAAATGCTGTCGTCTGCTGAAGATGTCAAACTTCTACTCGATGCGGGTGTAAGAGTGCTGATTTACGCTGGGGACGCTGATCTCATGTGTAATTGGGTGGGCAACCAAGCGTGGGTAATGGCGCTGGATTGGAGCGGCAAAACAGAGTTTAACAACGCTCCCAGCCGTCCGTTTGTTACATCGGAGGCCACGGATTCCGGTCGTGTTCGGTCGTTCGAGAACTTGGCGTTCATTCGTGTGTTCAACTCTGGCCACATGGTCCCCATGGATCAGCCAGTAGTTTCCTTTGAGATGATTAACAAATTCTTCCAAAACAAGGATTTCTGAGCGCAGAAGAAAAAAGAGTTGTGAAAAACCAGGAGATTTGTTAATACGAAGTACAAACGTTTTGGACAAGATTACTGGTATCGAGGAGGAAGACTAACGCAGTTTTCAAGCTTTCATGTATTGTTTTCTGAAAGAAAAATTCTTTTGCACTACAGTACTACCGAACTGCAATTTGAATTCCTTCCAGCTTCCGCAAGATCGTGTCCATCCGACGAGTCTCCTGCAAGCATCACAATGGAAAATACTCCTAAATCGAGGTCCTCTCATACTACCCCAGACGAGGCCGCTTCTTGTCACCACCTCCAGTGTCTCCTCCGCAGTGCTCCTTCAACTGGTTTAGCTCTTTCGTATACGCCTGCAATTTGCGCTGACATTCCACAAACCACGTGCGCGTTTTCGTGAGTGTCACGACTGCATTGGCATTCGTGGAGCTTGCTTCCATCTTGAACGAGGCATTCACTTGACCTTCACGTGTCCATTTAGCTGCATACTTGTTCGCATCTTGGAAACTCTTAAATTTCTGCACTGCCTTGGTCACCTTCATGGTAGTATCAGGACCCCGTAAAAACTCCTGCACTTTCGGATTGTCAGGACATTTTGCGTCTGGCATTTCCCACGAAAAAGGCTTATCCAGCAATTCGATTTGATCCGTCAGCCATTGCGTCCGTTTAGTGACGATGGCTGCAAGTTCTCCAACCTTCTCGATATCACCCCACAACGGAAGTGACTTCGCAATGACTGGACCCAGTAGACTCGGGTCAATCTCGTTGAACATGTTTGCCACCTTATTGATAACGACCTTATCGCTGCAACGGATCGTCCATTTCAAAAGTAGCCCAACAGCTTTCGACGAGCATAACTCCTCCCTGTTAAGCGCTTCCGCATCTTCCACTGCCATTTTGAGCAGAGAGTCCTGGACAGCCCTGCTATCCCACCCATCAACGATTTGAAGCGCCATTTCCATACTGGAGTCCCCCATATCTTCTTTTGGTACACGACCCCTTTTCGAAGCCCGCAAACACTGAATCAGGTCTTCACCATAGCCTTGCCAGTCGAATGTTCTTGTAATCTTGGTGAGTACTGGTATCAGCCTTTCAGCTTGTTAAGTGGAGGAGAAAAAACTGGGATTGGAGGCTTAAGAAGAAACACATTTATGCCAATTTCAGTGAAAAACACCTTCACGAGTTCAGGATCACTGGCATCCACGAGCATCTCACAAATCAAGCGACAAGATTTGGCAGAGAGGTCCTTTCGTAGATAGTATTTGTACCAAGTCTCCTCCTTCAAGAGAACTCGCCAATTGAACCACTATCGTGGCAATCGTACCTTCCTCTTTCCCCATATCTTAGTACTTCACGGATTGTTTTCCTTCTCCATGCACTACCAACTTGTTCAACACGCACTGAAGTGTAATATCTAGGTAACCCAAACGGTCTGCGATGATCTTTGTTAGCGTATCAATGCCACTTTGCCACGCCATGTTCTCGACGTACTTGAGCGGGCTGGAGCTGCCAGACATTTTCATCCATCGTGGTGTCCAAGTTGTGACCATGGGAGAATGGTTTACATACAGAAATCAGCTTTTGTGCTAGTTCTGCAGTAATCGGGACGGGAATTGACCCCACCCCGTCGACTACTAATCCAGGTGCTGCCGGCAAAGGTTTGGCTTGTCCTCCAAACGAGTATTCCCCCGCTTGCTCGTCCGCTCGACCCAACACCTTGCTGACTTGAACTGCTGCAGTGCCTGAAGGAACTGGGACATCTTCGGGCGTACCTTCACCTCCAAAAGGCCACTTCCCATCCTCAAAGTCTTCATCCACTTTTGCGCTCATGCTGGCGGCTGTCAAAGCTAAAGTGAACCGAGAAGAGAAAGAATATACCGAGACGAGAAATATCAAGGGAACTAGCAATGAGTTACGATAACTTGGATACAGTATGGTAGACAGGAATCGACTAGATCAGATCGTGTCCTTCAAACATTCAAAGTAAAATCGGAGAAATTACCATGCTATCTACTGCAATCACTTATAGAAAAATGGGAAACATTGGCTTCAAACCTCAAAAGTATCTCATTCCGAAAGTACTAAAAACTTCGAAGAAATTAGCTGACTGCAGCTTGACTGTCGTTTTGGCCAACTACTCCACGCGAGCCCGCTTGGCGTCACTGGTATCACCGCTCTTAGTGATATTGTGCTATTTCAATTGGCTCGGCTCCTTTTTGTACCGCTGCAAATTCTGTTGGCACTCCGTGAACCATTTGCGCGTCTTCGTAATAGTCACAACTGCGTTTCCATTAGTAGAGCTTGCTTCCATCTCAAACGAAGCGTTGCTTTGGTTCTCGCGCGTCCATCGAGCAGCGTGGTTCCGTGCATCCTTGAACCCTTTAAACTTGTGGATATCTTTCGCCATCCGCATCATAAAATCTGGGCCTCGAAGAAATTGCTGCACCTTGGCATTATCGGGAAATTCAGTGTCTGGCATTTCCCAAGAGAACGTTTTGTCGAGCTCTTCAGTTGAGCCATTCAACACGCTTTGAGACCAACGATGTCAGCACTGGAAACATTTCATTCGCTTGGTCGGCACCACCAAAGGACTGTAAAATCGTTTAAACAATTCGCCTGAGTAGATGTGCGTCCGTTTCCTTAAACATATTCACCACATCATCGAAGACACTCTTGTCTTCGCAACGGATAGCATGCTTCCAGATTAATTCAACGATCTCGTCGCAGCACAACTCGTCTCGATCAAACTCTGCCGCTTCTTGCACTGCTAGTTTCAATAGTGCGTACTTCGCGGTTCCATCATCTAGTTTGTCTATCACCTCCAGAGTCAATTCGAGATGTAGAGCTCCAACGGCTTCATCATTTCCATATCGGTCAACATGCTTCCCCAGCATTTTCAAAAGAATCTTACCAATGTCGCCCCAGTCGAACGTACGGATTATCGCAATAGTGGGCTGGATTAGACTCTCGTTATCTTCCAGACCATCCAAGTCAGGACACAGTTTAGAGAAGAAGAAATTCACTAGATCTGGATCACCAGCACCGACTAGTAATTCACACACCATTTGGCAAAATTTGACGGAAACAGTAGCTCGTTTCTTCCACGAAAACTTCGTTTGGTTTTCGAATCTTGTGTCAAAATCTTGCAGGAAAGTGCACAGTACCGCTGCATCACACGAGCTCTGAGCACGCAGAACCTCAATAGCGACATCTTCAGGCATGAGTTTTAATGCGTTTTCTGTGTGTTTGGCGACAGGCCACGCGATCACTGCGTATCTGGAATATACTCGGCTCCCTCATTTCCCGTGTAGCCTTCCCTCTTGAACATCCCGTGAGGCATCCACAGCTCTGAATGTGTTTCTTGGCCAGGGTTCAGGAAATTTAGCGTAGCTGAGAGATTTCGTATGTTTCCCAAAGATTCTCCAGTTAGAGAGTGCCATACGATAGAATTTACTTGCTTGAGTACTTTTCGCTTTCCATATTATTCGTGGTACGAAATATCATGCGAAAGCTGAGCAATAAAACCCACCAGCTTCTTGTCAGCCGAAACAATCGCGTTCGCCCCTAGCAGCACTCCAAGTCTTGCACGATCAATGCCCTTTAACGCTCCAGAACCCAAATCGGTGATACTTTTTTCGGTATACTCATGCCCCAACCGCAAAGGATTCGTCTTCTTCTGGATCCATGTCTGCAATTGTTTTAGCCAATTCTTCAGTTTACGAATCATCGTGATGTCTTTCAAGATGTCGCATCGCTGGCGGCAAACAAAGCGAGTATACCAGAACGAGACGGTATCCCTTCGTTATCTTGTCTACAGAATGCTCGGAGTCTGCATAGTGCGCGAGAAATGGTGCCATGCCGTCTGCCTTGCCAAAATCATGACGATAGCGTTCTTCTCCTCCGTGATACACCACTAGGTCGCCTCCTTCATGCAAACTTGGCAGTTGAATTACCAATGTTGCTATCATCCCATCCTCTTTCTCAGTACAGTGTATCTTGGTGCTTGACGAGGTGTCGAATAATGCGTCCTAAACGAGTCCTAAAATGTTCTATTTGTCCTAAAATTAGACTTGTCTCTAATATGAGATTTTCATTTATTTTTATCTGCTCCCAGCCCCTAAAACCACCGCTCCGCCTCCACTTGCGAGAAACGGTAGAAAATAATTCGTACTTAACGTACACATAGGACGTTTTAGGACTCGATTAGGACGCAATATCTTCTTCCCTTGACGAAGTGTCCCCCCTTCACCGTAGAGTAGTAACTTGTACAATATACACTGCAGCGCGATGTCCTCGAATCCCAAGCGGTGTGCGATCGTCGCCGTCAATTGCTTGAGACCCTTTTCCCACAGTGGGTTTTGAACTTGGGATAGATCCGGCTGCAGTTGTCAACTCTTTTTCACGTTTTCATCCAATTTAGTGTCGCGGTTGTGGCCAAACGGAGACTTTTCACACCTGGCAATTAGCTTCTCCGCTTGATCTTGGCATACTGGGGCCGACACATGCCCTACGCCATTGACGAACATTCCCGGCGTCGAAGGTAGCGTGCTAGCTGGCCCTCCAAAAGTGAATTCGCCCGCATCCTCGTCGGCCCTAGCAAGCACTTTGTCTATCTGTAGACATCCAGCTCCTGACGGGGTCGGTACATCTTCTGGCCCCCCTTCACTACCAAAAAGCCACTCGACACCGTTGAAATCGTCCTCATCGCCCTCGTAGGTGAGCATTTCACTTCGGAGAAAAACTGGAACTGATGGCTTAAGGTTGGAGATGTTTCTTTTTGACCTCAAAACCCGTCTAAGAGTATTTTATGGTTGGCGAACAGAAAAGATAAATATCTAGGAAACAAGCGATGCTTCGTCCAATTTACTGTTAATCAGGGGTTAGAATCACATCACCGTAGTCGATCCCATGATGGATAGCAACTTTTACGCACATTATGGACTCGATTTTTTTTAGTATAATAAAGAGTTAGTAGGCGAATCATCGACGATCTCCCGATGCCAATGAAAAAATGCGGCCATCTCATACTACTCCAGACGAGGTCGCTTCTTGTCACCACCAGTGTTTCCACCAAAGCGTTTCTTCAACTGGTTGAGCTCTGCCTTGTACACCTGCAATTTGCTATCCAGCGACTCTACTTGATTCTCCAGCCAATGCATCCGTTAGAGACGATGACCGCAAGTTCTCCAGCATCCTCGTCGCTGTTATCGATATCACTCCAGAAGGGAAGTGCCTTTGCCAGGACTGGGCCCAGTCGACTCGGGTTAATCTGTTTGAATATCGCTGCCACCTTATCAAAAACGGTCTTGTCACCGCTACGGATTGTCCATTTCAACAAAAGCCCGACAACTTATGAGGAGCATAAATCCTCTGCGGTAAGAACTTCTGCATTTTCCACGGCCATTTTAAGCAGAGCATCCTGCGCAACTCCTCTATCCAATCCATCAACGATTTGAAGCGCCATTTCCATGCTGGAGTCCAGGGAACCCGATAAATACATTGTGCTTGATGTTATTTCCGTAAGAAGTACAGAATTATTTATTTTACGCAGTTTTAGCTAAACATCGGTGATGAATTCGTAAAACTCCCAACCCCCCATAATTTATTCAAGAAATTCTAAAAAATTATACGTTCTTTTCCTCCTGACCATCCAAATCGGTGGCTGTGGGCGCAACCCAAGCAAGGAGTTCTCACTGTCAGCTCATTTCCAAACTACCTCAAGCTTCTACAACCCACCCCAATGTTCTCCAACAAGCAGATCTCCGAGTTCTTCTACAAACCCTGCAGTGACGAGCACGACGAGCTCGTCGTCGGCTTCTACCGCTGCCACTGCGGTGTCGTTCGCCAACAGGCACCCCGAACTGGGTACATCAACCTGGTTCAGCATGTTGTGAGCCAACATCCTGACCATTAGGCCACCATGCAGGCTGCGTCGCCAGGCGAGACCGGCACGCTTGCATCATGGGTCCGTCAGCGCTCCATCAACCTGTTTGGTTGGATGGAGTGGATTGTGAAGAACAACTTTCCTCTCAACTTCTGCGAAAGCGAAGAAGCTCGTCGGTAAGTTGCTTTTTCGTTTGTATATGTTGCTTGTCGTTTCTTATACTGATAAAGTTATGTACACTTTGCTGCAACTTAGCTACACGAAACTCGATCCGATCTGTGTTCAGACACTGTGCCGGTCTTTGCACAAGGTGGCTAGGGCAGTTGAAGCCAAGCTCGCTGCCGAGATGCCTGACCAATTTGGGCTGATTATAGACGGCTGAACGCATGCCTCGGAGCATTACCTAGCCGTCTTCGGCTGCTACATGGTTGGGTCTACCCAGTCCTACCCACTATTAGCCATGGCTCCTCTCCTAAACGAGCCTGGCGACGACCACTCGGCCGAGACGCACCGCGTTTTTCTGCAAGAAATGCTGAGGAGGGGTTACGGCAAGGAGATCGGTAAATGCGCGTTTATTGTGGGTGATAATTGTTCTGTCAACAAGCGTCTTGCAGGGCTCCTACATGTGCCGCTGATCGGGCGTGCGAGCCATCGGCTGAACCTGGCCATGGAGGAGCTTCTGGAAGAGTTCTCCCAAGATTTGGGCAGCGTTTAGGCGCTGATGATCAAGCTACGAAGCCTGAACCAAGCTGCAAAGTTGCGGTAAGAACTATGCTAATTCATCTTGGATTTTGTTAATTGGTTACGTTTTAGCGTAAATTGTACTATTTTAGACTAACTATTTGCATCTTTGCTAATTTTAGGCTTAACACGTCGCTGCGTCCCGTAATTGGCCAGGAGACCAGATGGAGTTCCACTTTTATGATACTTGACCGCTATTTCAAGCTGCTTGAGTTCGTGAAAGACGACCTGGAGGACGCGCTCCCATCGCGCGCTGAGAATCGCCGCTTGAAGTCGCTACACGCGGAGCTGACAAACGTCGAGTCAGGGACAAAGGCATTGCAGTCTACCAAGGTCTCGATGGCGGACGCGCGCTTGTTTTATGATGGACTCATCACCCTGCGTGCCTCGTTCGCTAAGTATTTGGGTGCGCTGTTTTTTATTATCATTTTTAAGTTTTTATATTTAACTATACACTATCTTATGATGTATAAAAGTGAACGTGCTGAGATCATGTACGCAGCGGACTTTGAAGTGGCCTGCGTGAAGATCCAAGAGGGGCGTGCGCATCAGCTGAGTCGTGCGCAGAAAGTGGCTGTCAGCCAACTAGCTGTTCGAGAGGCTCCAGCCACTGGAGCGGCCAGCGATGGTGCCCAGGCTGCGGCTAAGCGACGCAAGACAATGGGCTCTAGCGGTGACGAAAAGGAGTCTTTCGTGGAGCGCTTGAAGAGCGCACGTAAAGCGGTGAGGAGGAAGACGTCGTACCCTTTGGTGGCTGCGATTCCACCGACGTCAAACATTGTCGAGCGTCTTTTCAGTGTTGCACGCCTAACACTAGGCCTGGAGCGCCACAACCTGCCCCCGATCACGTTCGAGGCGGCTGCTAGGTGCTGTCAGCACGTGGAGTTAAACACTTTGTCAATACACTGCAATAATTCCGTTTGTTATGCTTTCATTTTCTTTTTGCAGTTTTTTATTTAGGTTCGTTTAACGTAATTTTAGGCATGTTTCATTTCCATTAGAAATGACAATGTCGGGTATCCTGCTGGAGTCCCCCATATCTTCTTTTGGTACACGACCCCTTTTCGAAGCCCGCAAACACTGAATCAGGTCTTCACCATAGCCTTGCCAGTCGAATGTTCTTGTAATCTTGGTGAGTACTGGTATCAGCCTTTCAGCTTGTTAAGTGGAGGAGAAAAAACTGGGATTGGAGGCTTAAGAAGAAACACATTTATGCCAATTTCAGTGAAAAACACCTTCACGAGTTCAGGATCACTGGCATCCACGAGCATCTCACAAATCAAGCGACAAGATTTGGCAGAGAGGTCCTTTCGTAGATAGTATTTGTCTATTTCTGCGCCAAGTCTTGCGCCAATGTCATCCATGAACGTGCTCAGTGTTTCGGCGTCAATAGATTCACGAGCGTAAAAAGAATCAACGGCTTCATCCACATGCATCCACTTCAATGCTTTTTCTTCGTGTTGAGTTGTGGACCACGCAACGATCGCTTACGTCCATACTCGGTATTGTTGGTAAAACACATGGATTGCTTTTCTTTAAAATCTGGAAGCGGAGCCCATAACTGATCAAGCATTTTCTGTGCTGGGTTGAGAAAGTTTAACGGCATGGTGACTTTCTTGACACGTCCGAGACTCTTACCACTAATGTCATACCAGCAAATAAACTCTTTGTAATGGCCACATCGCCAACCCCGAAAGCCTTCAATTGGTGTGCCACTCCAGCGATGTAAACACAAGGTTTCTGGGCGGCAGGAACAAGTGAGTTTGCTTATTCAAAAGCGTGGAATCTCACACTGTCGATTCCTTTGAGCGCTCCAATACCCATACACTGGATGTTTAGATAGTGTATTCGTGAGATAGTAGTAACGCGAAAGAATCACCCTCAGAATCCATACTTGAGATAGCATTAGCAAGGTCTTCACTCAAAGGCACATCGTGATTTTTGTCACGGTGGCGCATCGCTGCAGGTAGACAAATTGAGTAAACCAATGCGAGGCGATAACCTTTCGTCACTAGTTCCACTGTGCTCAGCATCAGGGTAGTGAATTGCGTAATGAGGAAGGAAAGCAGCGGTAGCATCCGTCTTTCCAAAATCATGGCGGTTCTTCACCTCATCACTTCGATATATTACCAAATCTCCTCCTTCATGGGAACTTGGCAGCTGGATCACCATCGTGGCAATCGCTCCATCCTTTTATGTGTACCCACGAACTTGACAAAGTTGCCTTGTTCTCCAGAGACTATCAATTTGTACAACATACCGTGAAGTGTAAAATCTTGGTAGCCCAAGTAGTCTTCGTTAGCGTATCAATGCCACTTTGCCAAGTCATGTTCTCAAAACGTACTTGAATACTCTGGGCGTTTTCACCCATCTGGGCATGCATGTTGTGATCAGAGGGAGACTGTTCGCAACGAAAATTAGCTTTTGTGCTCGTTCCGAAGTTTTAGGGACAGGAATTGACCCCACCCGTCGACAAACAACCCGGGTACTGCCGGCAAAGGTTCGCTAGCCCCCAAAGGAATATCCCCCCGCTTGCTCATCCGCTCGGCCCAATATCTTACTGATTTGAACAATAGCGACTCCTGACGGAACTGGAACATCTTTCGACGTAACTCTCCCCCTCCACTGCTGGTAATTCTCAAAGTGAGAGAGCTTAGGATATAATAGTCTTGGTCCAAGACTATCAAGAAGAGAAATATCAACGATGAATCGTCCAATCAAGAATGGGACCGACTACGGTGTGATTGATTTCTTTCGACCAAATTCAATTCAAGAGCATCATAATTGGGGTACGATATGGATAAGTTTAATAGTGCCCCTAACAAATAAAAGTCCCTATACGTAAAAAAAAATGTTAGGGCTTCTTTTTCTGGGCTGGAAAGCCCAAGCAGGATTAATTTTACGCGCTCCCCATCGAACCAGATAACAAGAAAGAAAGGGTGATTGATTGACAGGATTCGTCAAATACCAGCTTTTGAACAAGAAAAAAGAGAAATAATGGCGATTGATTGATCGAATTCGCCAACTTCCAAGTTTTTGAGCAGTCGATTATTATACATTCTATCAAAATAAATACTTGAAGTAATAAGTCAAGAACAGTATCTTCCAGATCTATTGACCGCATCACGTATTTTGGATCGCGATTTGTTAAAAATAACCACACGCACGTGCAATTGGCCGAAATAAATGCGTCTGGTCCTAGCAGTTTGACACGGTGCAGACCATATGTATATGCGTGATAGTATTTTGCGGTTAAATACGTCAATTCACTACGAATAACGCTAAAAACGCACAGATTTGCTATTGAAGCCACGGGCTATCCGGGCATATATATATTTCTCTCGAGACGATCAGTGGTCGTGGAGATACACTAGTGACCATCGCTCTGAGACAGGTCAAAAGTATATGCGCACACAAAAGTGTCGTCGTTGTGGTCCTTGTACGTTGACTTGGAGGCCCCTTAGTACTTTGTTTTCTTACCTTCGACATCTAAGACGGCACCAACACGGTCGGGCATTGAGTCAAGCAGTTTTTGAAGCTTTTGCAGCTTCAGGCGTCCCCATGCGCGGCAAATGGCTATTTTCAGCTCTTCAACGGTGGTGTACTGCTTACCATCGCAGTAAATATCTCGCACAAGCATGCCCCAGACATTTTCGATGGGGTTCAAGTCTGGAGATAGAGCTGGCCACTCTAAAACCGTGACATCGAGTTCCTTAAGAAAGCTCTTCGCGCTGTTAGAGGAGTGAATGCTTGCGTTGTCCTGCAGGAAGACGTAGCTTCCGTCGTGCATGGCCTCACCAAATGGCAGTAAGTAGCTAGTCAGCGTTTCCTGGTAGTCCAGGGAATTTTAGCGCCCTGAAAGGAACGCAATGTCGGTCGTGCCCTTCGACGAAAAGCCGCCCCAAATCATTACCGACCCACCACCATTCTGCCGACTGTAAAATGTCTCCTTCTCAGTCCGCAGGTCGTGCCAGTAGTATTGCATCCCGTCCGGACCGTCAAGATTGAACTTCTTCTCATCCGAGAAGACGACTCGATCCCAATCGGTCCGGGCGCGGATCATGGCCTGTGCCCACTTTCGCCTTGCCAGCTTGTGGCGTGGCTTTAGCATTGGCGTGCGCTGACGCTTTACGAACCCCATATGAGGGGTTCGCTGCAGCACGCGCCGTACAGTACGCGCAGACACGCTAAGCCCCAGAGAAGCTTTAACACCACTAGACGACCCTCCAGTCTTTTTGGCCTCGAGAATGATCTGACGTTGAGTTCTTGCCGACACCTTGCGTGGCCTTCCGGGCCGTTTAGCTTTCTTCCGCCCCTCTCTAGCCTTCCACACGTTGCCTACACCGTCGCCGACCGCCCAAGATGCTTTCCAATTGCTATAAACGTCCAGCCAGCCTCTCGCAGGCCGATGACGGCCCCCTTTTCGACGTCAGTGAACTCCGCAGCTTTAGGCATCGCTTGTGATCCTTGTAGAAAGTTTGAAGTGACTGCTGCACACCACCAGCACGGCGAGATGCAGGGCTATTTAATGTAGAGAGTGGGAGCTTCTAGAACGCTCTAGAATGCTCGAAATGACGGGAAAAGTGAATGCGCATATACGTTTGACCAGCCTCAGAGTGATGGTCACTAGTGTATCTCCACGACCACTGATCGTCTCGAGAGAAATATATATATGCCCGGATAGCCCGTGGCTTCAATAGCAAATCTGTGCGTTTTTAGCGTTATTCGTAGTGAATTGACGTATTTAACCGCAAAATACTATCACGCATGTACATATGCCCAGCACTGTAGCTCAGCACATTGGCGCCAACCGAACGAAATTAGTGCCGTTCAGGCCTCATGTAGCAAATAAATTTCAGATGTTATTACGGATTTCGCCCCTCCCCACCAACACCCCGTCCTCCTACGACGAACAACCCAATGCCGAGCTCCAACACGCCCACGACCCCCAACCTGCCCCAAACCACGAACCTCTCAGACACGGAGCGTGCCCAAGTTGTGTCAGCCCTCCTCGACCAAGCAACGGGTGGCGTCTTGCCGCGTGGCGCATCGCCTATGGTGGCAGCAGCATTCGGTGTCTCTGCCCGGACCATTCGTCGTGTTTGCGTTGGGCCCGCGTTAACTACGAGCACACTGGCGTGTACACTTCTCAGTCGAGCATGAACAGCTCCGGGAGAAGGGGGGGGGGGGGCAGACCGGTCTCGTGAGCTGGAGCGGCTGCGTACGGTCGATCCATCGATTCGAAACACCGTCCGTACAGCCGCTTAAGCCTGCTTCCTTCCGCCAACAAGCCTCTTTCGAGCGATTCTCAGCGGTAGTCACCGTGTGGAGACGTCCGTCACCAAGCCGATGTTGTCGGAAGGTAACAAGACGAAAAGGATTGCATTTTGTGTGGAGCACGCGAGTGCAGCAACGCATCTTTTTGATGACATGGAAGATGTAGTTCATATCGATGAAAAGCTGTTCTACATGAGCAAAATCAAGCGTCGATTCGTTCTACTTCCTGATGAACCGGAACCGGTTCACCGCTTTAAAAGCAAGAGGCACATCCCGAAGGTGATGGTGCTGGCGGCCGTGGCTCGGCCACGCTACGACCCCACCACGGCAGAGTTCTTCGACGGCAAGGTTGGGGGGTGGGCATTTTTTACACACGAGTCCGCAAAACGCAGCAGCTGCAACAGGCCAAAAGGCACCATGGTTCCCTACCCTGTGCCAGTGAACACGGATTCTCACCGGAACATGCTGGTGGAGCACATCCTCCCATCAATTCGAGCTGAGTTTCCGGCCGCAAAAGAAGGAAGGCACACCGTCGTGTAGCAGGATAATGCACCTCCCCATATCCAACCCAATGACACAAACTGACAGGATGCGGTAGCTAGGTCTGGGTGCGCCGCAAAGCTGCGGTTTCAACCGCCAAACAACCCGGGCATGAGCGTTCTGGATCTTGCGGTCTTCAACGCTTTACAAGCGCGCCAACAACGTATGACTGCTCACACTCTAGACGAACTGGTGGCGAACGTAGAGGTGACGTTCGATGAACTACCTCCTGAGGCTCTGAATGTCGGGTTCCTAACGCTACAATGCGTTATGGACGACTGCGTTGCTGCTCGAGGGACAATACGTTCAAGATTCGACACATGTCCAAGTCTAAGCTAGCGCGGGAGGGAAGACTTCCCCGTAGCACAAAGTGCTCTGCAGACACTGCTGCTTTTCTGTCCTCTCCTGCGAGATCTGCTGAGCCCGATCATAGTTAGTTTAGTACTAAAATGCGGTCAATACATGTGGAACACAAAATAGGTTGAAGCGGTCAATAGATCTGGAACAGACTGGTACACTAAAACCGTAAAAACCTGACTGAATGGGGGGCCAAAAACAAAACAAAAATACTTTTGGACGGTATTAGTTGAAGGGGGGACATGTCTACGGAGGTTAACAAGAAAAAAAGGTCAATTGAGTGATCGGCCCAAATAGCTTATCAACAAGCTGAAAACCAATGCTACTCTGATACCTTCAATCACCAAGATTGCACGAACATTCGACTGTTGGTAACGTCCTCATTCAATGTTTGAGGGCTTGAAAAAATGCGATACATCAAATGAAGCCCGAGGGGATTCAAGCGTGGAAATGGCGCTACAAAAAGTTGATGGGTTGGACAGATGATCTGCCAAGTACGCTACTACTCAAAATGGCCGTGATATATGCAAAAAGTTCGACGAGGTGTGTTTGTGAAAGCTGTCGGGCTACTCTTGTAATGGACAATCCGTAGCACTGATCAGTTCGTTACCGATAAGGTTGCAAGGATATTCAACGAGATTGATCCGAATCTACTTGGTCCAGTAATTGTGAAGCCACTTCCATTCTGGGGTGGTTTAGAGAAGGTGGAGAACTTGCAGAAATATATGGTGAATCAAATGAAATTGCTGGATAAGCCTTTTTCGTGGGAATTGCCAAACGCACGGTTCCCGTTCAATCCCGAAGTGCAGGCGGTTCTACGAGGTCCTGACGCTACCATAAAGATGAAGAAGGGAGTGCGAAAACTGACGAGTTTCCAAGATGCGACTAACTATGCAGCTAAACGGACGCGTGGAGATCAAGTGAATGCCTCGTTCAAGACGGTAGCAAGCTCAACAAGTCATGACAATCACGAAAACGTGCGCGTGGTTTGCAGAGCGTCAGCGGTGTACAAGGCAGAGCTAAACCAGTTGAAGGAAGGGGGTGAAAAGAAGTGGCATCGACTGGAGTACGGTAGTATGAGAAGGTCTCGATTAGGAGCATTTTTTCATGTCCTCCAGAGCATATGCATACCGTCGCTGTGGTCATCGTAGACTCGATTCAATATACAATTGAAATGGCTGGGATGTCAATACATAAGATTTACACACGAACGCACAAGTTTTTAATATTGAAACAGCTTTTTTATTTTAATTTTATTTTTCGCTGTTTTAAGGCAGCGTCAAAGCGTGGTAATAACTTCGCTGTGCTTTAATATAACTATAAATCGCGGGTTACTCCATGGTAGCATCTCCATCTTCGTCTTCTTCGCGGCAGCGTTTCTTACCTGCCGCTCTGGATCCCGCAGGATCTTTGAATCGCTTTGTGAGCAACTGTTCTTTCTCCTCTTTAAACTTGGCCACTGTTGTTTGTTGTTCCTCATAAAGACGACGGGTCTTGGTAATCGTAACAAACGCGTCGCGGCCACTTCCTTCAGCTGTCAGCTCGAACGACGCGTTTTCTTGGGTGTGGCGTGTCCACCGTTGGGCGTGCTTCAGATTTCTGAAGTAAATTACACCTTTTGTGGTCATAGCAATTTCAGGACCTCGGAGAAAGGCTTGGACACGCGCATTGTCAATGAAAATCGCATCAGGCATTTCCCACGAGAACGGCAAGTCCAGCTTGTCAAGTTGTTGGCTCAACCACTCTAAGCGCGGCTCAACAATCGATGCTAACAGTGTGAACTTTTCATCGTCAGTATTCAGAGCTGCCGCATGCTTCGACACTGCGGTGATAACAGAATCTAAGTCACTTGGTTTGGTTGTCTTAAAATGTTCCACCAGACGAATGAAAATGGCCAAATCACCGCACTCAATAGTCAATTTTAGGAGCTGACTCCGGCATCGAAAGTTCACTAGTTTTTCTGGAGGGATGTTGGTGGCCTTCTTCACTGCTTCGCCTAAAAGTGTTGTCTGAGCCTCGCCAGGTTTAGACAGTTTAGCACGTCTAAAGTGAGTCCAATGTCCTCATCTCCCCACCAGCCCCCGCTCCCAGCCTGCACCTCCCCCCACTCCACCCTCAGACTCATC
>QOKR01000484.1:0-14366 GCA_016880985.1 Phytophthora idaei | reverse complement strand
AATGGTAGTCGTACTTCTCCTTCGATGTTGTCAAAGCGCATAGTACAGCATCTTTGATGCTTTTCCACTCGAAGACCTCGATCAGAGATCCAATACCGTCAGCAAACATGCTCTTATCTCTCACTCCACTGAAAAACTTCTCGAGTAATAGGCCAACCAGAGCTGCATCGCCCGACTTCACAATCAAGTCGGTCATCATTTGGCAAAAACACGAAGTGTCTGGCTTCGGATCATCGAGACTACGTCGGCGACGAGAAGAACCACGTTGCTGCTTTTGTGCTGTTTCTTTGCTGGCTCGTTCGAGAAACTATCGCAGAGTGCTTGCACCAATGGATTCCTGGGTTTGGAGGACAGCGGCCGCTGCCTCGTTATTGACGAACTTGAAAGCATACTCGAGGTTCTTTGTTACAGGCCAGGCAAACACTGCATATCGGTAAGCCGTCGCTCCTTTCATTCTATCTTCGCTGTCTCCCTCGTAAAGATCATACCCATCGGGTTTCTAGATCTGTGACAGCGTTAGCCTGCCAGGGCTCAAGAATGTGGGCGTGGAGGTTGGCGGGCCTACTTCTTCCTCGCTGAAGCCCTTGATGGTACTGACATACATCGTTCTAATGGCGTCGCCATATTTCTTTCCGTCAATAGAGTACCACGTAACCGAGTCCTCTCGATCGTATTCCTGCCAGATAGCCCCCTTTCCTTCCATTTGGGATTCCTGTGCGCACCCCATCGACCGTCATATTGTTGAACAGCGCGAGTGAGTTGTGCGATATAAAACACCAGCGCCTTGTCTTCGGGGACCAAATTGTTCGCTTCCAGCAGAGCTCGGTATCTCGTTTTGTCCATTTTACTGAGTGCATCGACGCCTCGACTCTGAATATCCTCCTCTTTATAATGACCCTCCAGCAGCAAGGCAAAACATTCGTCCTCCGGCTCAATCTGCCTCGACACTTCTGCCAGTTCTTCACTCAGCGGTTTATCTCCCTTGGCATCTTTCAAGTGTTGCATCTCACTGGGCAACGAGAGTGAGTACTTCAAGATCAACTGAAAGCCACTCGTCACCTCTTCCCTAGCATGTGGAGCGTCCGCAAAGTACACCGTGTAATGCGGCAAGAAGGCAGCGACGTTCTTATCCGTCCCGAAATCATGTCGGAACTCCTCGGTAGACGATCAAAACTCCGCCCGAATGTTCCGACGGCAGCTGCACCTCTCCGTCCTTTTTACTTTCTTGGTGCTTGTCAACCTTCTCTCCAGGCCCATACACCAACAGCTCCTTCAAGTCGCATTGCAGCTTGATCCTCTTGAACCCCAGTCTATCACCCACTTTATCACCCAATTTCTGCATTCCAGTCACCCACATTGGTTTTTTCATTGTGACTTGACTCGCTTGAAGACTCCATGAGTTGCCGGTTTCTTGCTCGCAAATTGCAAGTAATGTCGCTTTTCTTTCTGCAGTCAGCGGCACTGGGACCGACCCGATTCCGTCAATGAAAAGTCCGGGAGCGGCGGGCAGGTGCGCGGCTTGGACACCGAAGGAAAACTCGCCCGCATCCACCTCAGCCCTCTCCAGTAGTTGACTGATAACTGGGGAGGTTTTGCCCCAAGTCGTGAGCACGTCATCGTCTTTGCCTTCACAACCGAACGGTCATATCTGCTTTGACGAAAGGGCCTCCTCCATTTCGCTCGAAATTTAAAATGTTGCAGCTGGACCATACTAAGTTTATTATTGACCAATCAAGAAGCAGCGCGGGAAGTGGTTCCATTGGTTGATTAGGATACAGAGAAAGTGAACGCAACTTTGATCGTGTATCGAAGAAAGGTATTTTCATGATTTCGGCAAAAATGATGGTACAGCAATGTATCTACCACATTTCGTGGTGCACTATGCTGACCATGCTTTGAAGGAAGTGACGAAGGGGTATGGTGTACTGTAACGGATAGAGCATACCGCGCTCCCTCCCCCAAGCAAGATTCTCTCTTTTATATACTTGTAGCACTTGTTGGTCCCAGCAACCTGACCAAGAGAGCCCATACTGACGAACGCCCAGCTCCAAGCCGAGGTCGATCGGCTGAACCTAGTGGTGGCAGACCGCACGCGAGTGCCAATAAATCTGCCCAAGTTCACCGGCGAGACGGGAGAGGACGTACGCGAATGGCTGTTCCAGATCGAGAACGCTTGCCGCATCAACGACATCCCGATCGTGGACGCGAGCACGCGCCTCCCGGGAATCGCCGGATCGTCGATGGAGAAGCCGGCCTCGGGTTGGTTCCTGCACTGGTCGTTGACAACTCGAAGCGAGGAGCACACTTGGGGGAGTTTCCGTGAGTACGTGCTCCAACACTTCGAGGCGTCGAACTACCAAGCTGTCCTGCGTGAGAAGTTTCAGTGACTCAAGCAGACAGCGGACATTGAGTCCTACATGGGCCAGTACTCAGCTCTCATCTTCCGCGTCGAAGGTATGAGCATGCTCGACCAGGTTATCTGCTACGCTAACGGGCTCAAGCCTCGCACGCGTAGCTACGTCAAGTTGGAGAGCCCTGAAACATTGAGCGACGTCACGGACTTAGCTGTCAAGTACAAGGTTACTCACTACGTGGACGACGCACGCGACGACAATCCCGCGAAGACAAAAAAAAACGTCCTTCAGCGAATCAGCCGTCCGGTCTAGACAGATCTTCTAAAGGGAAACCATTCCGAGGGAGAGGTCGCTTCAAGCCAAAATCTGGCATCAAGCGTATTCGAGCGCCGCACCTGTCACTTCTGCAAGAGGCCAGGGCACATCAAGGCCAACTGCTTTGCCTGGAAGAAGCATCCTGATCTGGCTGAGAGCTTAACCAGAATATCTAAGATTGAAAATATCAACCTTAACGTTCTGTGTGAAAACCCTCTGGTCTACAAGTCCCGCCCGTTGTTCTCAGCAATGGGTGAGATCAACCTGAGCGGCCGAAGTATTACTACTCAAAGCATGCTGCTGGAGCGTGGAGCAACCACGACTTACGTTTCGAAACATTGGGTCGAGAAGAACCAACTTCGGATGACAAAGTTCGACGACAAGAATATCCGAGTCAAACTTAGAGACAACCAAATCATCGAGACGGAGCTCGAGGTCTTACCTCTAGACACCACGTTGTCTGGTATACAAGTCCGTCGCCGTCGTTTACGCGAAACCCGACGAATTTGACTGGATCCTCGGAACCTCATTCTTCGAGGACATGCAGCCGTAGATTGATTGGAGAGGTTGACGGATTGAAGGAACTGGAATCAAGGCCCTGCCCTGGGAACGAACAGGCGAGACCTACAGACCGGTCGAGGGAGGAGGAATGGTGATTGCCTTCGGGCATCCGAGATCTGTCGAGGCGAATGCCATACAGCGAAAAGATCCGATACCTATCGAGGCGCCGTGCTGGGAACGGAGGTGATGCCGGTGGTCGGACCTGCTCGTGTCGTGGCGCAAGAAGAACCCCCAAGCGTTGTTCGCGAACAACGGGAAAACGCGCCAACCGGCAGGGTTCGGTAGTGAATGATGGCGAGATGGCATGGGGGCGCGAGGGTACTGTAGGAGAACCTGATGATAGCAGCAGTGTCCGCGGGAAGGACAGCGTCGTGGAGAAGATGTTCACGATGGGTCTCGTAGACGAGAGTGGTGTACAAATAAAGTACACCACGAATAAGAAACTTTGGAAGTTCCTGAGAATCAAGACCAATTCAACCGATGAACCCGACTTCATGTTGGTGCTGACGGACGAGACGATCAAGCAAGTCACACGTACACTGCAACGGGGCGGCCAGCCCGACAACGTAACACTAACCCAAATCTGGTAATGTATAGGTAGCAGTACCATATCAGCAGCGTGAAATCGTGCGCTGGGTCGACGGCATGGCAACGAAGAAGCTGGTTCGGCCCAGTATCCGTCCACATGCTTGGGATCAAATTTTATCACTATCAGCAGGTTAGCAAGTATACTCAGTAGTTAGACATGATTAAGCCGCCTCTTCCCCTATGTTTAGTTGTTGTTTGTTTGTACACCACCGTTTCATCGTGCAGCGTGTCCCTCCGCATTCCCACCGTAGCTACGCCGAATCGCCTTGTCGCTCGCTAACTCGTACCGTGTCATTGTAGCCGCAGTGTCGTTATTTTCACCGATGACACTTCGCGTGCCAAAGTTGGCATTTTGAAATCTACCAAGTTCCAAGCACCGTAACGACCCCCTCTACTACCAAGCACCATGGACTCTGACTACGCTTCCGATGATTCGATGTCCAACCCGTTCCAGTTCGACGGATCTGACCTAAGCGACGCACCGTCAGAGGAAAAGATGATCCTACTGAGCCAATCATCAAGTTCGTAGCGTGGAGAGAGTGATGGTCACCAACTTGAAGTGACAGCTGAAAACGAGGCTATTTCTGACGATCTTCCCGTTGCGATTTTGGGAACGACGACTGTCCATTTTCGCGGCTATTCCTACGCTCGATATCATTTTAACAATGGCACCACTCATTATCGATGCTGTGCCTATCGGCGCACAAAGCGCAAGGCGAAGCTGTATGTGAGCGACATCGGTGCCGTTGAGGCTGGAAGCCATACGCCCAACTGTGTTCCTGACTTTCGTCGAGCTCCAACTGGACCAGCTCCTGCGATCACTGATCGTATGGCGGAAATGTTGTTGGCAACATATGGCATTTGTGTCCGCGATATCACCCTTGCCCCCACCGAAGTTTGGCGCATCGTCCGGGATCAATTCTACGGCGGCGACGACAACGAAATAGTCCGGGGAGCAACAAAAAAATAAGTTTTGGGTCGACTATATCATACGAGAGTAAATCTTTTCGGGCGGGAGATTTTTGATCGTCTATAGCGGGAACCGCTTTGCGACGTCAACGAGAATGTTGGATTGAATTCTTCCAGTTTCATGCGACTTACTACGAAGACGAAGTACAGCATCGACTGATCGGCTGGGCCCACCCACATCTCATGGATCGTATGAAACAGCGCCAGAGATCGATTTTTGTTGATGCGACCTACCGATGTGTGCCGGCACCCTTCTACCAATTGGTAATTGTGATGCTCTATGATTCTATTTCGGAGCTCTATCTACCAGTTTGGTACATACTAACGACTGGAAAAACTTCTCAAGTGTACACCCGGCTGTTCCACAACATTTACGTGGCGTCGAAGCAAGAATTGCCCCCAGCGCACGTTGTGTGCGATTTTGAGCTCGCCATGATCAAAGCTGTACAGAATCAATTTCCAGAATCAAGAATTGTGGGGTGTCTGTTTCAGCAAGATGCTGCAGTTAAAAATCACGGAAGTTGACTTGGAGATGCGGAAAGGCTGTATCGACAAGTTGACAGTCATTCGACGCATGGATATCACTCTTCGGGGTGCTCACGATGCCTGATATGCTCAAGCGTGACTGCCGCGAGAGGGGGATCACCTACTCCAGGGCCAATTGGAAGAAATTCTGGAAATATTTCAAGAAAATCTGGATCCACAAGTTTAAACCAGATTGGTGGAATATTAACAACGTACGCGAGGACATTGTTAATTAGATCAATAATCCGCTTAAGCGCTACAACCCCACCTTAACCTCGGCTTTTTCCGCCCCTCACCCCGACATCATTCGGTTCATCAGTGCCATCGAGAAACAAAGTCGCGAAAATGCCCGGCTGTTGGGCGACATTTCAAACCATAGAGCCCAAGCTCCTGTCCATGCTGACTCCCAACGAGCCCCAGCTATTGACTCTGACTCAGATTTGGAAGTCGACGGATCGGACTCCCGACTCTGACTCCAACAATGACTCGATTAGGTCCATGTCTCCAGAATACTAGGCCTAAAATACTCAGAATACCGATTATTTCGTTTAGGTAAACCCAAATGTTTTTGAATTTGTCCAATTCAAAAAATACATTTAACACAAAAAATCCATCATTTTTGTTGTTGTAGTTTTACAAAAAAAAACTTGATTTCAGTATATAGAAGTCAAATATAAAAAATATGATAAAAGATGGTTGCTCTTGCCAATCGAGAGCTTTGCGGCCAGGGAATGATCCCATCTGTCATCCGCCAAACGACTTTACGACCGACCTCTCACGGTGGGTTATCATCCGTGAATATTCGGTCAGCATGATCCATTGGAGACTCACTTCGAAGAGTGTGCCGGCCGGACGACCCAAATCCTTGGTTATGTCTCAGATCTGACGAAGGACTTCCACACGACAGTTACCTCAAGCTGTCGAGCTCCTCTACAAGTGTGGGATTTGAATTCACGCCACCTGATAGACACCTGCCTACACTCCGCGACAAAACTTTAGTGACACCTATACTTTTGCTCATATCTCGGCTTGTAGGACGATCTAGCCGATGCTATTTAGATGTGTTTCTGCTCTTTGATAGGACAATCCGAGATTTGTGACGCTGACTTGGATTTTACAATGCTTCTGTAGGTTTGCATACACCACACTGATTTTGTATCGCGACAAAACTTAGTAACAAAACATGACTTGATTTCAGTATTAACATAATGTAGCCATGACTTCACCTCCCCCAACTGGCTTCATTTTACTATGGGGCACGGACCACCCATCACCGACGAAGAGCGCGGTCGTATCAAGGGCCTGCACGAAGCCGGCCTGGGGGTCCGTGCGATTGTTCGGCGTGTCGAGCGCTCCACCACAGCTGTAGGTAACGCTATCAATGCTCGGAGTTCAGGGGAAAAGAAAATGGGGCACCCACCAAGCCTTACGGATCGACAGGTCCGTCAGATCGTCCGCGCCGCTGCCACGGGGGACTACTCTGCGGCTGAACTAAAGTCTACTTATGAGTTGGGGTGCGCGGTGCGTACGATTCAGAGACTTCTGTCCAAGGTGGACTTCCTAGTCTACTCGAAAATGGGTCGTACGTTATAGCTGGCCCCAGATCATATGGAGGCTCGCCTAGAGTTTGCCGAGAGACTCTCAACGGCGGCGCAAAAGGAGGTGGTGTGGCCCATGATAATCTTCTCTGATGAAAAGAAGTTTAACTTGGTCGGCCCAGATGGCTCAAACACTACTGGCGAGACCTGAGGCGCCCTCCGCGCCGCTACAAGAACCGCCAAAATGGGGGAGGGTCGCTGATGGTTTGAGGGGCCTTTGGGACCAAGGGCAAGTCTCGGTTGGTGGTGCTAAATGGTCGCCGAAATTCCAGGGACTACATCTACACTATTTCGAAGCACATGCTCCCCTTCGCGCACAAGAACTACGGAGTCGACTTCGTTTTTATGCAAGACAATGCATCCATCCATGCCTCGATCGAGACGAAGTCGTTCTTCCAAGAGATCGGGGTGCAGCTTTTAGACTGACCCGCTCGCCCCCCCCGATCTCAACCCGATCGAAAGTGTGTGGGCCATTCTGGCCAGGAACGTGTACAGCCATGGAATGCAGTACAATTCCCTTCAAGACCTCACTGCTGCCGTGATGGAGGCTTGGGATTCAGTCATTATCAAGGAGCTACGCGATTTAATGGACACGATGCCATCCCGCTGCTTTGAGGTGGCTCGCAAGAGCGGCGATACTACACACTACTGAAGACATGGCTACATTATGTTAATACTGAAATCAAGTCATGTTTTGTTACTAAGTTTTGTCGCGATACAAAATCAGTGTGGTGTATGCAAACCTACAGAAGCATTGTAAAATCCAAGTCAGCGTCACAAATCTCGGATTGTCCTATCAAAGAGCAGAAACATATCTAAATAGCATCGGCTAGATCGTCCTACAAGCCGAGATATGAGCAAAAGTATAGGTGTCACTAAAGTTTTGTCGCGGAGTGTATGTAGGCGCACGCCCTGTGGGGATACTAAAAAAAATGCTGCAAAGCTTACGATACTTATAATTTCACCGGTAATAACACACTTATTTCATTATTATATATTGAATATTAGAGGTAGTCACAAATGCAAATATCAATTTTATCAATGTCGTCAACCCATGCGCAAATTGTTCCTGTGTTGACCCAAAAAAACGGTTGCGCCGAATTTGACCTGCGCAGCGGTTGACCCCAAAAAATATTTCGCACCTGTGTTCCGTGAGGCAGCTCTCCCTCAATAATGGTCTTTTAGAGCTGAAGTAAACTGGAACGCGGTGTCATGACGTCTATGCTGCTCTTGCGCTTACTTTGGTTACTGTAGCTACTCGCATGCGAGCGTGGCAGGTTCAAATGCAAGGAAGGTGATGGGAGGGTCTTCTGGGGGCCACCCAGCCGTGATTTCGAGCGCTCTTGTCTAAAAACAGGTAGGTACGGAATGCCCCTCCTCGTTCTTCTTCATTTTGGCGGGAATACAGTATTCTTTGAAAGATATTGACCGCCGTGGTAAAATAGCCACTATGGCAGATGGTAAAAGCTTTTGCCATGACACTACGTAGTGCCATCCATGGCACAAAGCACCCTATCAGCGGTTGAGTGATGACCAATGACAATCATTCATGCCACACTTCTGCCGGTTAGGAACGGGCCTAATAATATAACCACGCATTGCCATTTCAATTTCTCCTTTTTTCCGGTATCAGTAAGACGACTGATACCGTACCGAAAAAAAAGGCTCGTGTAACACGACACACGAGCCGTGTGAGGAGCATCAGCAATCCTCCAATATTTCAGAAAGATTTACTACAGTACAATGGTGGCAAAAGAAGTGCCTCGACAATATTTTCCTGTCAACCAATGGACACTGTCAGGTTTTCGCCTCATGAGAACTACAGTGTATACAACAGCACGGGACGAAAATGTAGGGCACAGATTTGATGTTGTATTGTGCATGTATTGTGAACGCGTTTCGCGAGCTGTCTCGCCACCGAAGTGCTTTTGAGAGAGAGAGAGAGAGAGAGAGAGAGAGAGAGACCCGCTAAAGACTGGCAGATGTGGTGATGCACCTGCCGGAAGCACTGAGCAGCTCAGTAGCTCAGTAAGCTACTGTAGCATCGGGGATGGCGTCACCCCTACACGAGCAGGATGAAAGTTGATGATGAAGAAACAAATGGGAAATGGCCCATGTCTGTTCGGCGGACGAGGTGAACAAGGATGTCGTGAATGCATCCGGAGCAGCATGAGGCAAGTAGATCGGCTCACCCTGGCGGCTTCATTGGGGAGCTTTCTTTTGGCGGTCCTCGCCTACATAGTGACGCTGCCGGCGATACAGCGGTTCGCATTAAGATCATCGTTAAAACCTAATCGAGATTTTGGTTTCCTAAACTCTGCAACAGTTCACTTTTCAGCGACGAATGCAGGACAGTCTCCGCCTGCCAGTTTCATTGCAGTTTTTGTGGCAGAGCACTGCTCAGTACCGTGAGCTGACATGCTTCGCCACCAAGCGCTGCATGTACATGTATTTGCAGCTCACGAGCAGATTTCTACGCTTCGTGCAAGATTTCGTGTGTCACAGTGCTCACTATCAGCACTTGCGTGAGTACGGCATCCCGTCAATTTGACGGCGTCAACAGCACGAACAATATTCCAACAGAACAGGCTGTTGTACATGTACAGCGTTTTGGCTTGGGACTCCTGTATGGGTAGTATACTGCACTCTGTATCTATAGAATTATCTTATTGCATACGAACACGACTCAAGTGAGTCACAACAAGGACTGTACGGCTGTATACAGCGTACGGTATAGTATACATGTACGTGCCCCGTCAGGACACCCTTACCTACGGTTGATGTCTCCTGCGAGAGCCATACATTGGTTTCTTGATTATTTATCACTGTCTCCACAAGCGGACACACCACTAAAGTTTAGTCTAACCCCCCCCCCCCCAAACGTCTCAAACACGTGGTAATTTGTTCTTCAGATTACGGCCTGTCCGATCGTTTCTCTGCACGGCATTAATCAAAATTCGACTCTCCAGTTTGTGCTGTGAATGAAGAGAAGTGTACAGAGTTTACTTAACCAGCTGATGAGCGCAAGCTTGTACGTGTACTGTATGTTTGTGGCTCTGTGCACTGCACTGTGCAGTCGACCACTGGAACCACAGAACGCTGGTGCACACTACCGGTGCATATACTGTATTCACAACGATCCGGTGTCCGACCTTTTATAGTACAGTATAACATGGGGTATAATTTAAACCTCATGTTGCATGTACAATGCTTCTACATGAGGCAAGGGCTTTCGTTTGCAAGTGGATAGAGGACGATCGTTTCATCAAAATGAGCCTGCTTGTTGCAGGTAAATCCCTCCGTAGTCCTGGGATACAAGTCACCCAATATAAATATCGATTGGAATTGTGATGTACTTAAGTATTATTTGAAACAGTAGCCAGCATTTACAACCCGTGAGCGAGTTGCTGCCTGGATTAGCCAAACGGAAGTGGGTTGTAAATGCTTGCTCGACTGTTTCAAATAATACTTAAGTACAGTAATCTGCCTCAATAAAGAACACCTGACCCGTATACAATTTGCTAGGTAAATGCGATATTACAGGTAATGATTTTATTTGACTAGCGATAGATCACAAAGTAGATCGCATAATATGTTGAAGGTTATAAATTTTGTCGTGTTCTTTATTGAGGCAGATTACTGTACATCACAATTCCAATCGATACTGGATACATTTTCTGCTGCAGGAAGCAAAGCGAGGGAACACCATTCCGTCGGTCCAAGTCAAATCTTTATTTCGATCCTGGACCCTTGGGCGCATGATTCTTGTTAAACCTATGGTTCAACGACCGCGGAGCATTCGTACGTAACCCGAAATTGACTCATCAACTCAAACGCACGACATTGCGAACAGCCAAAGCTTTGACGGTAAACGTCTCAGAAGAGGCTAGGCTACTAAAATCTACGCGAGTGGGCTGTCCACAGCTCTCTCACAATTCGGCGGTCACAAGGTTCACCAAAACCAAAGATGAACGTCCGTCTCGCCGCCTTTGTTGCTGCCCTTGCTACTCTTTCCGCCGGTATTGATGCCGGCCGATCGGGAAGCTGCCCGTTCGGCTACGACAAGGTCGCGTCTGTGAAGGAACAGGACCGTCAGATCTCCAGCGAGCTGTACGACCCCAAGAGCTGTGAAGTGATCAACTATGACCTCGTGAAGGCGGACCTGGAGAAGCTGATGACGAGCTCGCAGGACTTCTGGCCCGCCGACTTCGGCCACTACGGTGGTCTCTTCATCCGTCTGGCGTGGCACTGCAACGGCTCGTACCGCCGGGCCGACGGCCGCGGTGGTTGCGACGGTGGCCGCATCCGTTTCAACCCGGAGCACAGCTGGGCCGACAACACCAACCTGGACAAGGCTTTGAAGCTGCTAAACCCCATCAAGGAGAAGTACGGCGACGCGCTGTCGTGGGGTGACCTGATTGTGCTGTCGGGTGACGTTGCCATTAAGAGCATGGGTGGCCCCGTGCTCGGCTTCTGTGGTGGTCGCCGTGACGACGCTGACGGCACGAGCAGTCTGCAGCTCGGCTCGACGCCGGAGCAGGAGAGTGTGGCCCCGTGCGAGGTGGATGGCCAGTGCAAGGAGCCTCTTGGCCCGACCACCATGGGCCTCATCTACGTGAACCCCGAGGGTCCTATGGGCAAGCCTGACCCGGTTGGATCCGTGGCCGACGTGCGTGACACGTTCAAGCGCATGGGCATGAATGACCGCGAGACCGTGGCTCTGATCGGCGGTGGTCACGCTTTCGGTAAGACTCACGGTGCTTGCCCGTCGGGTCCTGGTCCTTCTCCATTGGAAGACCCCGAGAACCCGTGGCCCGGCACCTGTGGTGAGGGCAAAATGAAGGGCAAGGGCAACAACACTTTCACCAGTGGTTTCGAGGGCCAGTGGACGTTCACGCCCACCAAGTGGGGCAACGGATACTTCAAGGGCCTCACCAGCTTCGAGTGGGAGCAGTTTGATGGTCCTGGCGGCCACGTGCAGTGGCGCCCGGTGCCGGACACGAACCCTCCCGTGCGCATGTTGACGGCCGATATCGCGCTTCTGCACGATGAGAGCTACCTCAAGATCTCGAAGGAGTTCGCCGCTGACCAGGCTGCTCTGGACGAGGCGTTCTCTCACGCCTGGTACAAGCTCGTGTCGCGTGACATGGGCCCGGTTGCTCGATGCCGTGGTAATGACATTCCTCCTGTTCAGCCGTTCCAGAACCCGCTGCCCCCAACGCCCGAGAATCTGCCGGACTTCGACGCTGTGCGCGCGGATATCCGTGGGCTGCTCACCAAGTCGGTGGACGGTCTGCCGAGCGACACGAGCAACGATGGCAAGGCGTACAACGGCGCCCTGTTCGTTCACGCTGCGTGGCAGTGCGCCTCGACGTTCCGTATCACGGACTATGCTGGCGGCTGCAACGGCGCCAAGATCCGCTTCGCGCCGCAGAAGGACTGGCCCGTGAACGCTGGCGTCGACAAGATCATCGCTGCCCTTGAGCCTATTAAGGAGAAGTACTCGACGCTGTCGACCGCTGACCTTATCGTGTTGGCCGGTCAGGTGGCCCTTGAGGACGCTGGCAAGGTGAAGATTGACTTCCTCGGCGGCCGCACGGACGCTCAGAACGGCGACGGTGACGAAATCCTGGCCCCGCGTGAGTACTACAACTCGACGGTGACCGCTGTGCGTGACAACATCAAGATCCTGGGTGTGTCTGCGGAAGAGGTTGTGGCGCTTGCCGGTCGCCCGCGCAGTTCCGCGCAGCAGAAGGCGTTGGGCTTCAGCGGCTCGTACAGCAACAGCTCGGCCTCGCTCTCCAACGAATACTTCAAGGTGCTTCTGAACGAGACGTGGACGTCGGTGTCCGAGAAGGAGTTCAAGGCTGGCGACAAGGACATCTTCATGCTCGACACGGACCTGGCGCTGCTCGACGCGCCTGAGCTGAAGGCGTCGGTGGAGAAGTTCGCCGCCAACGAGTTCGCCTTCAAGAAGGCTTTCTCGAAGGCCTGGAACAGGGTCATGACGGCCGACCACTTCAAGGCCGACAGCTACTAAGCAGTTGTTTCATTACTTCTACAGTAGAGTCTCGTCCATTGTAAAAAAATATGTTTGCCATTTTGCGCTCAACTGCAACATCTTTAGGGATAGCAATGAGCCATAGACGACCCGGAGCGGGGGAGTACATGTGCACAGGACGTGGAAGTAAGTGGGTGTGGCGAACTCCTAAAGACGATAAGCAAATTCGGTAAGAAATTGGGCGTTGTTTTGCCCTAGCTTTGTGCCAGAATTTGTTCTGTGCTGAAATCCTATCATTTTGTCAAAATAAGGCCCTTGTTCAAGTCAGGAACGCGTTCTGAACCGACAAATTTTTATTAGTTAAAATTGTTTGGTACATTGTACCATTTTGGGAAGTTCGCGTAGCAACTGTGCTGGCCACAGCACATTTGTGCCATGGACGACGTCACTGCTGCAATATTAGCTGTAGTATTGGGAGCATGCGTTAGCACCGTAGTCGCTGCTGCAGACAAGCGTTGCCTCCGGCAGCCGCCCAAGGATCCGATGACCTTCAAAGTGCACGCGTTCGAGACAGCACTACAAACCCCCGGAACAGGTTGGCTCCACAAGAAGCTACAAAAGATTATGATGTGTAAATGGTCATCAAAGTTTCTAATTGTTCATTTTTTTCCTTAGACTTCACTATAGTATTATGAAAATGGTATTACTCATCATGGCAGTTGGTGAGCCCAGCAGTTTTCGAATTAACGGCGGCTCACTCGCCTTTTTCTTCGTCTTCGTGGCTCAGCTGACATGCTGCAACTGAAAAGAGATAACGACAAGCGCAAGCGCAGTGATGCACAACAGGAGACCAAGAAAGTAAAAGCAACTCAAGTGAAGACAGCGTACGCCATCCGCAAGGAGCGGAAGAGGCTTCTGATGGAGCAAGCGGGGAACATGCAGGACAAACTGGACAAGCTCAAGTTCCGCCTGCTGAAGCAAGGACAGATCGAAAAAGACACCAAGCGCACTGTGGCGAAAAACGCGGTGCTGCACGAGTATATCCAAGAACAGCATATCACGCTCGCTACAACACAAGCAGCACTAACGGGACACGTGGTGAGTTGTTCACGACAGCAAGTCAAATTTGACGGCATTTTAACTGCTATATGGTGTTTTCTACGCGTGTAGCACCGGAGTATAAGAGCTCAACAGCCAACTCAGAGCGTGATTCGTTTAGGCACAGACCGACAGGAATGATTCAACACGCTGATGGCTCTAAAATACCGAAAATTGATCGAGGCAGAGCGTTATCTAGTGGCGCGAAGTCAGGGTTTCGAGAGTGGGGCGAAGTACTGCCAAGAAGAGCGCTTCGAAACTATCGGCGGTGATACTTGCATTTTACGGTTTGAGGCATGCCCGATTCGTGGAGCTAATGTCAAAGCTGTTTTCGGGGCCATCCTCGGCACCGTTCTA